>JAPMUY010002460.1:77500-80000 GCA_026901105.3 Galaxias olidus | reverse complement strand
CCTCTCCAGACCGTTGAGACTCAGCCCAGGCCCTGAGCGTTTGGTCCCACAGCGGGGGAAAGTGGACCGGCGGAGGACGCTCGTACCGGACAATTGAGACCGGAGCCAGACCTGGCGAGGTGCGACAACAATAAGAGAGGTGTGTGGCCTTTGATTGGCAGCGTGGAGGAAAGAGGAAGTACCACTCTGAGGGAGGGGGAAAGGCCAAACAGCAGGAGGAAGATAATTACTCCATCAACACTACAGGCCCTCGTGAGGCATATGCATGGATATATATATATGTATTCACCATCAGGTCAGATTGGAAATGTGTGTGTGTGTGTGTGTGTGTGTGTGTGTGTGTGTGTGTGTGTGTGTGAACACTTATGAGAGTGATTTGTCTGTGAGTTTCCACTGAAAGAAATGTTGTCAGAATGAATGCGTGTGGGTGTGTCGGGGGAAAGCGCACAGGTTGTGTGTGTGTGCACGTGTGTGTGTTTGTCTTTTTTCTACGAGTTGCTGCATGACTTAGAAACGTTTCCCATGCAATTTACATCATCATCAACACGTGTAGCAACAGGGCTTATCATAAGGCTAAGCAGACATGCACACACACACACACACACACACACACACACACCTACACACACACACACACACACACACACACACACACACACACACACACACACACACAGACACACACACACACACACACAAACACGCACACACACACTTAAAAAAGAAAGAGAAAAAAAGGATTCCACCGAGCCAGCCAGGGCGGCCGGCCAAGAGACCGGGAGAGTAACAGAAACAGAAAAAAAAGAAAAAGAAAAAGGGCAGGAAAATCCATACATAGGCAGCAGGAAGAGCTGTGTCAGGACAGGAAACTCCTTGTTTGGGCACGGAGATTTCCTGGCCTGGCCGGGAGAGTGACATTTCCTCCTCTGGTTGGCTCCCTGAGCAGGGATCACATGACCAGAGGGCTAGAGGGAGGCTGCTGGAGCGGTAAGCCCCGACTTGGTTTGGCTAGCGCTCAGCCTTCAGCTCCCAGACTCCCAGGCTGCAGGCACCACTCCCTCTTCTCCTCACCTTTCCCCTACAGCCGGCTCTGCTGCTGCTGCTGCTGCTGCAGCCCATACGCAGACACAGCGAAGCCCAGTCAAAGTACGCTCGGCTCGTACGCAGGCACAGCCAAGCCAAAGCAGGTTCTGATCCTTGGGCCTGTCGTGTCTTGCGACGGTCACGTCCTGAAACAGAACAGAATAGGTCTCTGTATTGTATTAAACCTGTCGTGTCTTGGTACACCCCTGCTTTCTGTGCTGTTCCTGTTCTGGTGTGGTTTCACTGTACATTCACACATGACATGATGGCCATGGCAGTGTCTATTGGCTTAAAGCATGTCTGTCTTGTTGTTGATGTTGCTGTTGTTGTTGTTGTTGTCGTTGTTGTCGTTGTCGTTGTTGTCGTGGCTGCGCAGAGCTCCGTGTGGCTGCAGTGTTGTAATGTTCCCTACTCTGCTTTCTTATCGCACGGCCGCCAACCTCCTTTATTCCCACAGCATGAGTCAGCTAAACGCAACCCTTCCCAGACCGCAGGACACACACACACACACACACACACACACACACACACACACACACACACACACGAGAGGGGGTGGATGGACAGACACACAGAAACACACACACACACACAGAAATTCAACTTTTTGGCAGGACAGAAAGTATGAGAATGGAACGCATACATCCAGAGCACGCCATGAGTTACCTGGTGAATTGCTCAAACCCTTTCACTATTTAAACACACACACACACACACACACACACACACACACACACACACACACACACACACACACACACACACACAACCTTCCCACACACACGCACACTCTCACCCATAAGCCTGTCCTTGTGTCTTCTCTCCACGGAGCTGATATGGAGGCGGTCAGGACAAAACTAGGCCTCGCACCGGTTCCTCTCTGGCTGTCGGAGGAGGAGCAGGGGAGGAGCAGGGGAGGAGCAGGAGAGGAGCAGGGGGAGCTGGTGGGTCTCTGTCCCGACCCTGACACAGGGGGACACGGCAGGGGCTGCAGCACAGGATTTCCACCCTGGAAGTCAGGAGGAAGCCCTGGACGGGGCCCGGATGCTCTGCGCTGTAGGCAAACAAGCACAGGCAGGGGAGCAAGAGAGACAATGAGAGGGAGAGAGAGAGAGAGAGAGAGAGAGAGAGAGAGAGAGAGAGAGAGAGAGAGAGAGAGAGAGAGAGAGAGAGAGAGAGAGAGAGAGAGAGAGAGAGAGAGAGAGAGAGAGAGAGAGAGAGAGAGAGAGAGGCAGAGAGAGAGCGAGAGAGAGAGAGAGAGAGAGAGAGAGAGAGAGAGAGAGACAGAGAGAGAAGGAATGAAAGAGAGAGAGAGTGTGTGTGAGGGAGAGACCTGCAGAGGGGAGGGAGACAAACCAATGGAGAGACAGTGGTGACTGGAAGTGCGCGTGCAGAAGAAGAGCGTGCCGCCGCGCCG
>JAPMUY010002460.1:42500-72500 GCA_026901105.3 Galaxias olidus | reverse complement strand
TGTGTGTGTGTGTGTGTGTGTGTGTGCAAGTACACTGTATGGATGCACGTATATGTGTGACGTGTGTTTGTCTGTGTGTGTGTGTGTGTGTGTGTGTGTGTGTGTGTGTGTGTGTGAGAGAGCTTCGACGAGAGAGGACAACAGCCTTGTCAAATAAACGAGGGGTGTCAGAGCCGGCTAGCAGCTCTCCGCTGATTGGTTGGATACCGAGATTTCACACCCTCCAATCACATGGTGTCCTGACACTGGAACGACAGTGTCATAGGCTGACCGACGAGTGGTTGCATCCAATAACAGCTTCTTTCATTCGTGGGGAAACCACCTTAGGTCCCCCTATGAATTCCTAGTGGCTGGCTACTATGCATGCGGAGCCCGTGGGCCTTGGAGGGATACACAGGCAGGCTGCTCACCACGTTGCGTCAGACTCAACAGGTGCTTAGGACAGCAGGAACACAGACACACCTGCCAGCTGTCAACGGCGTTCCCCAGTGGTCAGTTACGACCGGGATGAAACGGCGCGCTTGGCACAGTGGAAGCGCCGAGCAGCAGATCAATGGTGCATATTTAAAAGACATCGGAGACCAGGCATCCCATCCCCCCCTCCCTCCTCTTCCTCCTCCTTCGTCTCCTGCTCGTGATCCGGGCCAGGAATCCAGCAGCAGGCCTCCATCAGAGCGGCTGTGAACGGGAGCCCCTCCTGAGTCCTGCTCCCTGTTTAATCTCTGCTGCCGCCATTGGGGGGGGGGGGGGGGGGGGCAATGGGGCCGACAGAGGGCAATGGGGCCCGGAGCCTCACACACACATTCACTCGCTCTCTAACTGGCTTACATTAAAGGGTGCCCTAATCACTGCGGGGACTTGGCCAATGATGTGCTTATCAAACGGCATATTTCAAAAAGGCATGGTAAAAGGCCCGAGGGCGAGGAGGCAATAAGAGCACATTTGTATGTGGATGAAAGGGAAAAGTGTAGACAGACCTTGCATCAGAATACAGAAGAGGGGGGTGGGGGGTGGGGGGGTGAATGGGGGGGGTTCATTAGTATCACCAGTTAAATCAGGTCTACAGTGAGGAGCGTGGAAGGGGAGAGGTAGAAAGAGAGAGAGAGAGAGAGAGAGAGAGAGAGAGAGAGAGAGGGAGAGGGAGAGGGAGGTTGAGAGGGAGGGAGGGAGGGAGGGAGAGAGGGAGGGAGAGAAAGCGAGCGAGCGAGAGAATACTTTTTTTCTGGCATTCTTCTTATTCGGTATTACGCAGCTCGCCAAAAAGAATACGAGAACAAACACATTTTTGAACAAAGGCAGGCCTCTTGAAGTGGAGGCCCAAGGGGTGGGTGAGGTGGCTCCATTGTGGTTGAGGGCGCAGTGAAGCCACAGCGTGCCCTCTCTCCCTGCGCCCCGCTTCCCCAAACAGAGCAGGCTGAGCATATGAGCTTTGATATGCCAGGAGCCGCCACTCTGCTGCCTCGAATGGGAGCAAAGGGAAATTATGATTCACATATCCATATCCACTTTGAGAAGACGAGGGAAAAAAAAAAAGCTGTCCATTTCTCTGAAGCTGTCTGGCTGAGTGCATTGTGACAAAGCTGGCCAAAAACTTCCCTCGCCTCTGCTGGCAGGGGTCCCATAAAAGCCGAGTCGTGAGTTTGTACTCGTTTTTTACGATGAATAGCCCGGGGGCTTGGTAACATGAGAAAATCCGATGGGAGAGAACAGCTTCTGAATGCCGTAGTGGCTCGCAACCGGTGACCATGATAATGTTGTAAATGATAACAATTCAAACGTACGACATCAGGCTTTTGGTAAAGCCACACGTTCAACTGGTGGTTCCCCAAAGAGGTCAAATTAGCTTTTGAGTGAAGAACCTGAAGTAACCAGTAAGTTTACTGACGATAAAAGAAGTCCTTCATTTATAGTTTTTGAAGTAACCCTGAAGAACAGACTTCTACTGAAGCGTAGGCTTAATCGTCTGTTGTTCAGTGTGTGTGTGTGTGTGTGTGAACGTGTCCTGTCGTGTGCTGTACAATTCAATTATTTATCAGACTGCTGTTGTGATGTGAATATCTTAGCCAGAGAAAATGGGCCATCCTTTGTCTTCCAGTGGTGTTCTTTATTGTTTGCTTGCCGGCTGTTGTTTTGTTGTTGTTGTTGTTTCTATTATTTGGAATTGTTCGGAAACCTCTCTCTCTCTCTCTCTCTCTCTCTCTGGAAGAGGGCAGGGGGGTATCCTGGAGATATTGCTGAGGCGGTTAAGTTGAGAGTGTTGGCCTGGGGGAAGTACCTTAATGTACAGAGAAAGAGCTGCTAGCACAGCATCATAAACACACAAACGTACACAACACACAAAAAGTGTGTGCATTGAACATACGTTGTGAGTGCACAAAGTGTATGTTCATGTACAGGCAAATATGCCACACACAAACACACACCCACACACCCACACACACGCGCGCGCGCACTTCATCAGACCAAATTTAGAAAGTCAATTTGGGATCAGGAGACCAATTATCTTAATCATTTTCTCTACCCTCCCTCACTCTCGTTTCCTCTTGTTGTTCCTTCTCGTTTTAGCTGTGTTTGCATTTGTGCGTATTTTGGTAAGGGTATTACACAACACTAAATTACCCCCCCCAAGTCTGGGAGAAAACTTTGAGGAGGCCTCCTCACTCCATAATGGCTGCCTGCTATGTTGGCTCCTCACTCACTTGATTCATACTCCTCTTTGTTTAAAGCTTTTAGCTGAAAGCGGGGCATTCTCGCTTACTGTGCTATTTGATAAATAAATAAAGGCCTTGACTAGCCTACTTCAGTAATTATGACCGAAAACCAAGACAAGGCCAAAACAAAAGAAAATGCTAAATTGCTCAGACAATAAGAAAAATCGTTCATTGAAGTGATAGGAGGGTCTGCACAAACACATTTGTTACATTGAAAGTAATCATTGGCTTGATGTATTTCACCTGTGTTCCTAGCAATTAACCCTGTGCGTGTCTCAGCATTGTCCAATCAAAAATGGTTCACAGGTTCCATTTGTCTCCAATGATCTGCTTCTGAGTGTCTAACCATGTGGAAAGCAATTATTAGAAAGCGATTCAAACGTTTACCAAAATTCTATTTACAGGAGGTGATACAGTTCCAAGTCATGTGTTACAAACACGGGCTTCGTGGATTTCAAGATTTAATATATGTCTATTACGTACGATGAAAGCCGGCATTATTAAAAGTATGCAGTGGTAAATTTTCAATTTAAGGAAGTCACGATAAATTGTCCGCAGGAAAGTGCCAGTGTGAAAACATCCACCAGGCTACAGTGTTGGAAGAACACGTGTCCAATCATTTGAACTCAAAGTGACGGTACAACAGCGCTGCTGCTCACATCAGTAGATAAGCTTCATATCTCCAGCAGCGTGTTCTATCTTGATAACGATTCCCCGTCTTCAATTTTACAGGCATGGGAGTCATGTATGTGTGATATCATTAATAGAAAGTTCAACGGGAGAACAGGGATCTGTGGAGTTGCCATGAAATCATGCCGTGCAGATTTCTATCAAATGAAAAAAAAAAGGGAGGCGGGGAGCTGAGACGCTACGATGTGTAACTACACGATGTGTAACTATGGTGAAATCCAGTGATGGAGCATCTTATTAGCATTATGAGATTATGGAATATGGGATGTGTTCATCTATGAGAGATTAGAATGAAAGATGCAGATAGACAAAGGGGAGAGGGGGAGATGCAATCCATGCTCTCTGTTTCGCTTCTGAAACAAGCATCTGTACCAATGGAAATATTTGAAAGACCGTTAAGCAAGTATGAACACAATATCGTACATATATATTCATATTTTATTTATATTTCATTTCTGGGAGGATATCTTGTACACCAAATATCCCATTGGCAGTTAAGCGCATTCAATGTGTGTTCAGAAGCCAGAAACAGTCACTTGGTTGAAAACAACACAAATACAAAATAAACCACAAATTAATGAACCGCATGTATATAACATACAAAAGGATCCCATGCCTACTCAGTAGGTAACTTTGACATTCCAACTCTTGAAGATGTGGATATTTACATCAGTTCTACAAAAATATAGTTTTTTTCAATCTCTCTCCTTTTTTGTGGTTGCTTACATTCTAATGAAATGAAGCGGTGCCCCCATGTCTCATCCTGTCTTCCCTCTGAGTTTGACTTACATTCTGTAACAAAAATATCCCCTCAACCCTTAAGGCGAAACGCAATGCATCTTCTCTCTCGCATGCAGCCGTGTCGCGATACCAGCAAGGCTTCACAAAAGGCACCAAATAACGGGACGTTTGTATTGTGTTGTTTTTTGACAACTTGTCTCTATTTTTCCATATAACAGACTAACATGTCACATGTGAGAAAGAGAGAAAGAGATAGTACCAGTGGATGATATTTACAAAATAATATAGAAACTAAACATCACTCTTACACATGCTTGAATACTTAAGTGCTTTTTTGTCAAACAATTTTCAAAAAACATATCACAGCATCTTCACAACATAATAGAGAAAAGTATTTAGAAAATATGGCCCTGCTCACTTCAAATAATACAATGCAAATATGCAAATATGTTTTCACATCTATGGTACCAAAGAATGATCAAAACAAAACATGGCACGTGTACAATATACATCTATGGTAGCTTATGTATATCATTCATTGTCTTTAGTACTGTAAAGTAGAGAGCTTCGCAGGGCGAGCGTGCCTTGGCACTGAGTCTACCGGCAATGTTCATTCCGTCTGCTTGCCGAGGTCTTTGTGAACGGTAACGGGAGAGACCTGTCAATGTCTGGTTGTGCTCACCGCTGCTTTTCCAGTCTTTTACGCCTCATTTGAAGTGCTGCATATGCTTTGCAGCGAGTCCCTTTATTTTATCAGCTATTGTCTTTGCCCGGTCCTTGACATATTTTTCCTTCCTCGTTTTTTTTTTCTCTCTCTTCCTCTGGTGAATCGGTAAGGATTCACTAAACACCGCAGAGCGGGAGCAGGCAGAAAAGTGCTGTTCAGAAGGGAAAGCAAAGTCTTTTGATGCAGATTCCACCCCCCCCTCCCTCCCCCGTCAAAGAACCGTTAGGAGGGAGAAGAGGAGAGAGAACAAAAAAGTGTTTGTTTTGTCTTTTGCTTCTTTCTTTTTCTTTTTTTTTCAGCAGATCTCGACCGTCCTTGGAGAGAGAGTGGTCTGCATGTCTGATAGCGGGGTGGGGGCGGGCGAGCTGTACAGGTTGGAGCCCACCGAGGACGGGAAGGACGAGGACATCTGGGATTGAAAGCTGATGGACATGGACATGGACACGGAGGGGTAGGTGGTGGCGATGGAGGGAGACGGGTAGGAGGTGTGCACGGGGGAGGAGTAGCAGGAGGTGACGGGGGACGGGTAGGAGGAGACCGGGGAGGGGTAGGAGGTGATGGGAGAGGGGTAGCTGGAGGCCGGGGAGGCGGCCGACACGGGCACGACCGCGCCGGACCCCGCCCCTCCCTTCTCCGCCTTCTTGTCCTTCTGCCGCAGGTGGATCTTGGTGTGCCTCTTGCGCTCGTCGCTGCGGGCGAACTTGCGGCCGCAGATCTCGCAGGCGAACGGCTTCTCGCCGGTGTGCGTGCGGATGTGCGTGGTCAGGTGGTCGCTGCGGCTGAAGTTGCGCATGCAGATGCGGCACTGGAAGGGCTTCTGGCCCGTGTGGATGCGGATGTGGCGCGTCAGCTCGTCGGAGCGCGAGAAGCGGCGGTCGCACGTCTCCACGGGGCAGGCGTAGGGCCGCTCGTGGGGCGGGGTCTTGCTGGGCCGCGTGGGGTACTTGCGCATGCGGCTGGGCTTGATCAGCTGAGACTGGTAGACGCTCTTCAGGTCCTGGGAGCCGGTCTGGGTGGCGAAGGCTTTGATGGTGGACAACGGCGTGAGGGAGGGCTGGCCCGACTGGCTCTGGAAGGGCTTCTGGTCCGGGGGCACCAGGCTGATCTCCCCTTGCTGCTGGGGGAAGAGGTAGTCAGGGATCATGGGCACGGGGAAGCTGGAGCCGCACGTCTTGCCGTTGGGGTAGGCCGGCGGAGGGTACTGCAGGGAGCCCCCCGCGGGGCTGGGGAAGCCTTGCCCCTGGTCGGGGAAGATGTCGGGGCTGGCGCTGGAGTAAGTGGGGGCGGCCGAATAGATGGGGTTGGGCTCGCTGAGGTGCACAGAGCAGCCCAGGCTCGAGCTCTGAGAGGAGACGGCGGTAGAGGAGGATGAGGGGATGGAGGAGGAGGAGGAGGAGACGGTCTGAGAGGAGGAGGAGGAGGACTGGGCGGAGCTGGAGGGTGGGTTTATGCCCACCAGGCCACTGACCAGGCTGAAGAGGGGCTCGGCCCACAGGCTGTTGCTGCAGTTGGTGGCCGGCTCCAGGGTGAAGCGGCCCGTGTAGGAGATGGGGGGCAGCCTCTGGGTGGTGTAGGTCTGCTCCGCCATCGACTTCTCACACGTCATGGAGATATCAGGTAACGTATCTGCAGAGAGCAAGCAGAGTGGTGGAGGACATTAATCAAGCTGTCAATGCACACACATCATCGGACGGGAGGAGAAAAGGGAGGGATGAAGGGTCCTGCCAGAGAGGTCAGCTTTTCAGTGTGCAACCTTTTTTTTACAAAGAGCTGTAGGTTCCCATGTGTTGCCGGGGGAATGACACTAGCTAAATACGCAGGTATGCACAAGCCCTCTGCAACTCCCACCACTGCCCATTCCCGTGAAGAAATTCTAAACTGCTATGCAAGATTGTTTATTGGCATGCACGTTTTTTTCTTTCTTTAAATCACACGCACACTTACTTATTTACACAGAAAAATCACACGAATACACAGTCTCTCACAGTCAATCTCTTGAAGCCCATGACATAGCCTTAGGCGATTGATTACTGAAACTGCAGTTCTGCTGGTTTTGGGAATGTAATTTGAATTGAGCTGGGAGACAGTCTAGAGGTGTGCAATGAGCAAGCACTGTCTAAGTCCTCAGAGAACAAAAGTGTGTCTTAGCTAAAACAAATACATGTTCCGTTAAGATCTTCCATTCAGTATTGCCAAAACAAAAGCTGTCTAGTTTTTATTTGACGCTATCTATTTTATTGCATTTTGATTGACATTGAAAAAAATACATAGCTTAACTATGATGGTTAAATTTTTTTTTATCTTAATTCAATGATTTTATCAATGTGGTGTTTGAAATTTAAATAAATAGATCCCAGCTGAACTCAAATTATGATCCTCAAGTTATGTAACTGTGTGATTGTGGCATGCATATTCTACTGCTGGAGATATTATTTTACTAGATTGAAAGACAGCAGCTTTTATCACTTTAAAGTATTAAAAAACAATGCAGCTAAGGTTCCAGCTCTTACCTCCAGTAAGGTGGTCATACTGTTCTCCTGGCTCCCCAGACCCGAAGCCTGCTCCCTCAGGCGCTGAGGCAGTGAGAAAGGGGGTCCCAGCGGAACTCAGCATCATCATCTCCTCCAGTTTGGGGTAGTTATCCATGGGGGAGTGAGGGAAGCTCAGGGGATCTGCGATCTGCAGGGCTGGAAGGAGCATCTCGGTCTTGGCTGCAGCCATCCTCCAGTGGAGCTGTGGCTGGCGAGCTGAGGCTGCCGTTGAGGCTGAGAGAAGTGCAGAGTGGCTGGATGCAGGCTGATGCAGTAGTGCCTCGCAGGTGGAGGAAATCACCAGTTCACTGACAAACTGCTGCTGCTGAAGAAGAGGAGGATGATTGTGTTCTTCTCTTCCTTTTTCACCTTTTCCAGCCGTATTCTTCTTGCTTGCTGGCTTTTTCCCTTCTGGTTAAAAATGAGTCAAAATCCACTTCTTCCCACAAAAAAAAGTGTCCTTTTTTACTCATTCCATAGAATGTATCAAAATAAAGTATTGGTATATTTATCTTGATTTGCACAAAACGTGAAAATATTGATCCAATTAGGTGTTGACCCTTTTGGATAATGTGCTGATATTATGAATTCACTTTTACTTTTTTAGTTAGAAATGTCGGAGTTAGGGAGGTATCGCTATGTGTTTGTCTATCTAGCTCTGCTCTGACAGTTGCTGTTGTGGACTCTGAGGGCTCTCTCTCTCGGTTCAGAGGTTCCCCACAGCTTTATACCTTCTTGTGCTCTGACGTAGATGTCCATATTTGGACGGGAGGAAGCCCATATTTAGGCACTGCAGTGGAGGACACATGACGTTGGCCTGGGGGGAAAGCAGATAGGAGAGTCTTTAGATTAAGCTAGAGCAATAAATCGCGGGGACATACCCGCTCTCCCTCTGTCCTGAATCCATGTGTCTTCATAGCAGAACCGTCCTGGAGAAAGCAGCATAATTCTTGCTCTCTGCTCCTTGCGCCGTAGATTTGGTTCGGATTTCCCATCTGTGCAGCAGGCTGCGCTTTAGCCGGAAAACCCGGCTCCGCCATGCCATATAAGGTCGTGACTACATAAGGACCTATTCCGGTGGGTTTCAATTTCCCTGCCCTTATTTGGAACTTCCTTAGGCAGCGCTGATCGCAGCTTGGCAGTGACAGAGAGTTTGGAGCGCAACTCAAGTCCAGTGCTAGCCGCTGCTCTCACAATAAGTAATGTCAGCATTATACACCGCGTATGTATTGAACTACCGCTACACAAGCAAGAACACCGTGATCTTCAATGTTTTAATTTTTGTTGTGAATATTTATCAACTTACCTAATAGCCCAAAGACCAGCAAATCTGTCGGTTCTAGGGCAATTGGCGATCGTCGGGCAAATATGCACGCTACAATAAGGTTGCACAAGCAGTGCAAATGGAGAATAAGTGATTACGATCATAACGATTGTTTTATTTATTTTAAGCGCCCTTTCATTATTTTGAATAAGATTTCGTAAGTAGGGTACAGACTTTAAAAATATGTTTGTTTTATTTGAACAAAAGATGCAGCAAAATGTTGAAATCACATTTTATTTACAACAGACATATAGGTCAGCAGTGCAATGTCTATGACCCTTGTTTCTCAGTTATTTTACATAACAGAGGACATTTTAGATTTTTAAGTTTTAGGCAATTTATAAAATGATTATTACGGGATGAAACAATGTGTACAAGACTACCGGATTTTAGCTGTGCTATTGAGACTGTTTTCTCTGGTTGACCGGATGAAAACTCCATCCTCAATAACTTTTGTAGGCCTATGTTTTGCATTAGTAGGATGCCTTCCCTTCCCTTGTAGTTGATGAATTAAGGCAGATAGCCCTGAATGCTGACGAGGTGCGGGGCTATCCGTCTAATTGAGGGGTGTCCCCGGCTCGATATCGGTGGAATCTCTCTGCCACTCACCGACCTAATGGGCCGCATTAACAAAACGCTGCTCGTGGCTGCCAGGACGCCTGCGGGGTACCGATGTTACCCCCGGCCGTTCGAGGCTCGCGCTGCTCTTGGTTTCCACGGTGGCTGTTGACGGTAAATCAATGTGTTTCCCTGGCTGCTGACTGGATCTATATTCAAGCAGCCTCATTGGTATACGTTCTATCGCTGCTCATGGGATACTGTAGAGGCAGGGATGAAAGAGAGAGGGGCAGTGCGTGGGATACACTTCTATGCCTTTTTAGAGGACAGGTTTTGCAGGTGAACTTTCCACAAATGTTAATGACGACATTTAACAAACACGTAACATTTTTCTATAACTTATTTAGAATTTCTAACACTACTTTTTGTCTTTCCATCGTATCCCAGGTGATAGCACATTTGCAGTGACAGTTCACCCAATTTACCATGAAGGTGAGAATTAAAGATATACACTCATACACTTCTCACAAACATTACCATGCAAAAACTTTCGCTCACAAGCTGTTGTGTTCCATTTGGCACAACAACTAGCGTTTTGTTTTTTTTACTCAGCGGTTTGGATTCTCTCCCAGGCCTTCCTCAGTCAGCCCCGGGCAAATTTCTCGGTTTTCCCCATTAGAGGGACAGAAAAAGTGTGCTATATATAATGGATGATCTGGAGCAGGCACCACCAGCCTTACAATAGGTATTCTTAGAGAGAGGGCTATGTGGTGCTAAAGTAGTAAAATGATCCGTAGTCACAGCGGTAGATGGCTATGCCCCGAGTCTGTGATGGGTAATTTACCTGAAATAGTTAGGTAAGGGTCTTACGTTGCCAGGTTGAAGATGCATTGTGATGTGCAGCTGACTGGGGGCACGGAACCTTGAAGGCGTAACCAGTGTTGTTAGTGGAAGTGTTCATCCGGGAGAAAGATTGATAATTAGACACATGATGGGGCTGAAGAAAAGTCGAGTGTCCGCGTGCCGCTGCAAGAGGCCTGGCAAAATGAAACCTAAGTCCTGTGGGGTATGTGGTGCTGCTCTCACTTAGCATGGTCGATAAATACACGGTGGAGTGTGTGTGTGTGTGTGTGGGGGGGGGGGGGGGTGATGAGAGAATAGAGGAGAGAACTCATCATCTGATGACAATGTAATAAAATCAGGTTAGGGAAAACTCCCAGAAAAGTAATAAAGTAATAAAGATGATAAACACTTTGGCTGTTTGGGGCTCCCTTCACTATGATGCATGACGGGGGTGGATATAGCAGCCTGTAAGGGATGTGTGCGCGCGCGTGCATGTCTGTCTCCATCTGTGTGTTTATTTGTATGCCCGTGCGGGTTTGCCGGTTCATGCTAGCCGTTGTGTTTTCCATGGATACCCACATGCCGGAGGAGTCCTGGTCTGAGGAGGCTCCGGCACCACTCTCCCCGCCTCACCTAGGCACTCCCTACGCCTCTCACTTCAGCCCCGCCATCCCCACGATGCGCCACCCTCTCACTCTCTCCATCCCTCTCTTCCTCTCTCTCTCCCTCTCCCTCCCTCACTCCCTCCGTCAGCTCCCTGTTGCAGCGCGGCGCAGAGCGGCGCTTAATATTTCATTATCCCCCAATCTGCAGGAGAGAAAAGGGAGGGGGGGTGGGGGGTGGGGTAGTTAGAGGGGATGACAGAGAGGAGAGGAGATGAGAGGCAAAGGGATAAGAATAAATGAAGGGAGGAAAATAAGAGGGAGGGAGAGAGAGAGAGAGCAAAATTAGATTAGTGAGAAAGAACAGGGATGGAAAGATGGAGAGAAAGCAAGGTGAGAAAGACGAAAAGAGAGAGAGAGAGTGAGAGAGAGAGAGAAAGAGACAATCCTCATACCCCCACACATTGAAGCAAATACCAGGCTTCTGCTGGCATTAATCACCAGACAACGCCAGCCAACCAGCCAACCAGGCAGGCAGGCAGGCAGGCAGGCAGGCAGGAAAGCAGGCAGGAAAGCAGGCAGAAAAGCAGGGCAGACAGTGACTCCTCTCCGCCCTCTGTCCCTGTCCCCCTCCTGTGTCCCCCCCCCCCCCCTCCCCCCCGACCCCCCCTGCGTCTCCCGCCTCCGTGGTGCAACCCCTTCCATTAGCACACAGGTGTTCTGGAGGGGCGGCCCATAATGGCCTGATCGAAGGGGGAGATTAGAAGGCGGATTATGACAGTTAGCCAAGCTGAGTTGTTACATAATTTGGTGGGCGCGCGGGGTTGGGGGGAGGGAGAGATGAAGAGAGGGATACTGACAGAGCATGAGAGAAGACAGAGGGAGACAGAGAGAGAGAGAGAGAGAGAGAGAGAGAGAGGGGGGGGGGGGGGGGAGGGGTACATGATTATTTTGGAGCGAGCGCAGAATGAAGCTATCACGGTTGTGTCTTGGTATGTAGCAGGGCCGGGAGGGGGGCAGGGGGCGAGGGGGGAGGGAGGAGAGAGAGATTTTAGGATAATGGAACATGAAATGTGGCCTTAATGTGTTGCCGTTTGTTTCAGACGGGGGTCGGTCGGTAATTAAACGAAGGGAAGGGTGGGCCTGATTTGTTTTGTCAGAAGTGACAGCGTGGCACCAACGTATAGTCACGTTGAGGCATGAGCGATGGACAAGGGGAGGGGAGGGTATGGGGTTGAAAGAGGCAGGGGGGGTCTGTGATGGAGGGGATGTTTTGATAAACGTAATTGTTCCTCTGAGCCTTTTTTTTTGAAGTGGCACCAGCAGGAGTTTGTGACCTGACCTTTTACACGCCCGAGAGGAGGTGAGCATGAGGAGGAGGAGGAGGAGGAGGAGGAGGATTCAATCTGTCAGCCCCTTTGAGGAGGCACGGAGGAAGGGCCACAACAAAGCATACAAAAAAAGGTGTCACTGAAGAATCTCAGGGCCATTTAATATCTGTACGTAGCGGAAGGTATCATGTTGTGGAGAGACGTTCTAGTTTGATCCTATCGGATTTCCACTGTTTATCTGTTCCTCGTGCCTTGTCTTGATTTAAAAAAATAAATCACGATAGCGCGGAGGCCTTCCACCTCAGTGTGCCGCACTGTGCAGCACCTGTTGACAGTGGTGTGTCACGACAGTAAAGACATTCCGGAGCGCTGCTCCTAGGAGTCAAGGAATGCAGCCGCAGAATGTGGACTTTCCACTGTGGAACGCTCGCATTGTTGGGAAGGAAAGCCACAGACAGACTCTTCCATTGTCACAGGAAGTTCACCTAGAATGACTCCGGGCCCCTAACGCAGTGAAATCTGACTTTTAAAAAAAATGATCTCGGACATGGATCGCAGCCTGTCCCATTACAGAGTGCCTCCCCAGCCACACATCATCCCAGACGCTGCGTGTTGCCATGGGGAGGGAGGATAGGGTGTCAGCGTGTCATGTGCACGGGGGCCTCAGCCGCACGGTCGGCCTGCTGTTGTCTTCACAACGCTCGGGGTGACACAGAGACAATCCCCCGTTGCCCACTAGCAAGCAACATAACCCAGCCAACCTAGACACCCCCCACCCCACCCCATTGACACCCCACCCAGCACCCCTCCCCCTGGGGACCGGCGGAAGGGTGACTCACCGAGCCCCCTCGCTTGTTTGTTTGATGCCTATGACAAAAGACGCGACCCCTGCCCTTTCAACTCCAGATGAGTCACCGGCGCGGCGGCCTGGATGAGAGGCGCGGGGCTTCCCCTGGCTCACTGTGGAGAGCGGCTCTGTCACAGCAGCAGCAGCAGCGGTGGCGGCGGGCTAACATTTAAAGGTTGTTACCGAGTCTTTTTGGTGTTTTTGTCTGTACTGTATCCATGGCCGGGCGGGCGGGGGTGGGGGAGCCCTTTTCCTTTGGATGGGCCAGCGGAATGTGCCGGCTCAATAATTGGTTACCATGCCCTACAAGGACTTCCACCAGTTAATGGCCGATGTTTTTTTTCTTCTTTTATTCATACAACTGGTCAAATGCTGCTATGTTTACTCTAACGCCTAACACAATTCTAGCTGATCCGGAAACGGCGTTCGCAAGCGCGCCACATTCCCCTCCAAAACCACTGTTCTCACCGTCTTGAGACCGTTCAGTGGCCTACCTTCTCATTTCCTGTGTTTCAATTTTCACCAGGCAAGATTAGGCTTTGTGGAAGAGGTTTTCCGCCTGGACCAAGTGCCGGTATCACGGCCGGGTCAAGATTTATCACCAGTTTGAGACGACCCAGTGGACCGCGTCAAAGCCTGGAGTCACACCGTTATGCCTGACCACGCCAGGACAAAGCTGCTCATTGGCTGAACTCACTAGGGACAAGGTCCACCATTCGCCAGAGATGTCTTCATCAACAAGGCCTGGTGGGAGAGAGATGACTAAATGAAGAAGGAGAGAGTGGATAGAAAGAATGGGAGAGGGTAAACGAGAGACAGAGAGAAAGAGAAAGAGAAAGGAAAATAGGGGGAGAGCGAGGCAGAGAGAGAGAGAGAGAGAGAGAAAGAGAGGAAGAGAGAGAGAGGCAGAGAGAGAAAGGCAGAGAGAGAAGGGCAGAGAGAGAGGCAGAGAGATAGCGAGGCAGAGAGAGAGAGGCAGAGAGAGCGAGGCAGAGAAAGAGCAATGCAGAGAGGGAGAGGTAGAGAGAGAGCGAGGCAGAGAGGGAGAGGCAGAGAGAGAGAGAGGCAGACACGATGCAGAAAGAACAAATTTGTTGTTGAAGTGAACACATGTTTGGGTGTGACTCGTTTTTACTCAGAAGGCTCAGTAACCTCTGGACTTGAAGTTTGTGGGTCTCGAAGTCTTCCGATTTTCCCTGAATCTTTGATTTAGTACATAGGGGTGTGGACTGTAGCCGGTCGACATCTGTTTTTGTGGAAAAAATGGTTAATGTAGAACATGTTTTAATTTAGAGTTGGTCTGCCGGTCTGTCCATCAGCCGTACTGTACCATCATTCTGCTTGGTCTCTGGCCTTTGTGACTTATGGAGACAGAAAGAGCAAGAAACAGACAGAGAGAGAGAATACAAATTAAGAGAAAGTGAGAGAGACAGAGAGAGAGAGACAGGGAGAGAGAGAGAGAGAGAGAGAGACAGAGAGAGAGAGGTTTCCGAACAATTCCAAATAATAGAAACAACAACAACAACAAAACAACAGCCGGCCTTTGTGACTTATGGAGACAGAAAGAGCAAGAAAGAGACAGAGAGAGAGAATAAAAATTAAGAGAAAGTGAGAGAGAGAGAGAGAGAGAGAGAGAGAGAGAGAGAGAGAGAGAGAGAGAGAGAGAGAGAGAGAGAGAGATAGAGAGAGAGAGAGAGAGAGAGAGAGAGAGAGAGAGAGAGAGAGAGAGAGAGAGAGAGAGAGAGAGAGAGAGAGAGAGCAAGAGAGAGAGGGTAAGACCGAGAGCAAGAGGTGGAAGGAAATGGAATTAGTTTCTCGAGTCGGGTCTTGAAGAGGCAACACAACAACGGTGCCGTGAAAATCAGGGGGAAGTCAAAGGGGAGTCGTTCACGCTCGGCCCGTTCAGGATGACCCGTCTGGAGTGATGGAAACCTTTACATCGGCGACAGAGGCAGGCGACACTGCACCACGACGCGCGAGCCGCACACACACTCTCACTCTCACACTCACACTCACACACACACACACACACACACACACACACACGTAACCACGCGATCAATCACTTAAGAGCCGGGCCTGGGGTTTATTTCCGAGTTGAGATTTAGATTTGACTTGTTGGTGATGGACGGATGGCCTCCTTGGGCGCCGTGGCACTTTCCAATAACCCACTCTGAGGTGAGACGGAGAGACGGAGCGCCGTGCCCGTTCAGGGGAGGCTTATTTGTTTCCGTGCCCGTCTGATGTCCCAGCGTGAGGCAACGGGAGAGATTAAGTCGGGGTGGGGAGAGAGAGCAGGGAGAGGAGAGGAGAGGAGAGGAGGGGGAGGAGGAGAGGAGGGTGGAGGGGGGGGGGGCACGGCAGGAGACAGTCTGCAGGTTGTTGACAGCTGGCCCTCAGGGCAGGTGCGACAGGTTGACTCAGGTAAGCGTTCCCCCCCTTTCCTCCTCCTCCCCCCTTCTTGTACTCTTACCCCCTCCCCCTCACCAATCACCCCCATCGCCTCCCCTTTTGCGGCGCAGAAGAAGAAGAGGAAGAAGAGACGGTGGATTTGGGATGGCCTGCAGGGTTGCGGAGACAGCCCCTGTCAGAACCTCAGAGCCTCTTTAGAGTCATACAATAATCATCGGCATCAGAACCGGGGCACGTCAACCCGCGTGACGGCTGACGGGGCGCACACACACACACACACGCACACACTCGCACACACTCGCACACACTAGCGCGCGCGCGCGTGCCGCCGCCACGAAAAGCGACACACCCAGCAGCCGCCGCAGCGCTCTAGGAAGAAAGAGAAGATAAAAAAGAAGAAGAGAAAAAAAAAAGAAGGGGGCAAATGAATAAATGAACGGACTGTCAGAAGCGTTCCGGCTCTGGGATAGTGGGTTTTTCTTCCGGGAGAGCTGACCCGAGGGCCAGGTGTCAGTCTGAAGCACCAGGTGGAGGTGAGTCGAGTGTTCCCGCCGCACCGGAGTCGGGGCTGGAGGGGGAAGACCGCGAACAGCTCCATCAGTGTGACGTGGGGCCCCTGTGTCTCCAGCACGTGGGCTACTTACTGTAAGTACGCGCGCCGCATTCTGGGAGACAGGGTCTGGGAGACAGGGTGTTACGGAGGGCTCAGACAGAAGGGGTCTGAACCTCATGTTCCGCGTTCACCGCTCGGAGCTGTCAATCACTCGGCTGTGTTTGCCTTCGACACGTCGGGGGGTTCCACATTACCTGCTCGAGAATTCGAAGGTCATAGCCATTTTCTCTCTCTCTCTCTCTCTTCTTCTTTTCCTCTCTCTCTCTCTCTCTCTCTCTCTCTCTCTCTCTCTCTCTCTCTCACTCTCTCTGTTATTCTCTCACTCTGTCGATCGCTCCCCTCGCTGTGGTGAGAGGGTTGGGCGCAGGTTAATGTTGAAACCGGATTACGTCGCATTATATATAATGCAGACGCTTCTACCTTAATGGGAGAAACGTGACTGCTGGGCAATGTTAAAAAGAGGGTGAGAGTTCGTGAAGCAGGGAGAATGTTTCTCCGCCCTCGGAAAAAAACCCAGAATGAATTTGAAGAATAAAAACACTTTGACTACACTTGCTGACGACACTTGCAATTTCATGTCTGCCTTTGTAAAGAAAGGAATGAAGAATGGCAGGTCTACAGCATGTGTTCCTACTTGTCCCTGAATGTACAGCAGACGAAAAGAAACCAATAGTTTCAATCCCAACACAATACCATAACCTGTGCATCTTTCCCTCCTTTTTTGACTACTTTTTTGATTCCTTCCTTCCTTCCTTTCTTCCCCCCTTCCTTCCTTCCTTCCTTCCTTCCTTCCTTCCTTCCTTCCTTCCTTCCTCTCTTTGTTCCTCCCTGCCCTGCTCTTCTTTTCTCTTCCTTTCTGTGAGGGCCCCGGCTGTTTGTTTGTGGTTGAGAACCCCCATGCGATGAGCGGGAACGTAAGGTAACAGGCTAGCAGCGAATCAGATCACAGCAGGATCCCCCGGGGATAAGCAGGAGAGAGGAGGGCTCCCAGGGCTGATCAAACAGGGCCCCGAACCCTGAGACGGGACACAGGAAATCATAATGCTCCGTGTGCCTCTGTCCCCGGGCAGTCGGGAAGCTCCCCCACCGGCCCCGACGGGACACTTTGTACACACTCCGACCCACGTGTCCCTCTTGTTAGTGTTTGCCTTTTGCTATCCAAACACGGCGTTCGAACGGAGCGCCGCGAACACAAACACCAACGCCCGCTCACTCTGCACGTGTTGATCCTGTACACACGCGGGCGCGTTTACACACAGACACGCTTGCATGTCCCCACAAGTGTGTTCCCACATGTACACACCCTTGTCCACAGTCGTGCCCTTCTCCGTGTCAGAGAAACACCGCACAATTAAAGTAAAGCCCCTTCAGCGCTACACGTTTCTCACAGCACAACACAGGAACAACTCCATGGCAACTGCAGAAAATGTTTGCTTATGGGGATATTCAGATATGCACCGTAGGAAAGTCAAACAGTGTGTGTGTGTGTGTGTGTGTCATGATTAGTTAGGAACAGAAATGTACTCAGTAACTCACTCAAAAAAAAGTCTAAAAAGAAATAATGTGAGCCGGAAAGTCATGAACCTCCATTTTTTTTTTGGGGGTCGTCGCCATGAGACAGTGTGCGTTCTCATTATGAACATGTAGTTAGACAGCCCTCAACACGTCTCTATGGCTCTCTCTCTTCCTCCATAATCATCTCCCCATTGCAAGCAGTTGCTCTCTCTCTCTCTTCGTCTCTCCATCTCTCTCTCTCTCTCTCTCTCTGCATTCCCAGACAGCCTTTGCAGTTCAAACCCTCACACTGCGGCACTGTCACACACTACACCGGTTGCCATGGAGAAATAGTCCTCCTGGTCTCCAAGGTACCCAAGTCTATTGTCTTTGGCGTCTTTATTTAGATGAAAACAGGATTTGTTGGAAAGGATCCACGTGTTTTTCCTCTGGCTCTTTCATGTATCTTCTTTTTCTCTTCCTTCCCCCTTGCAAGCATCAATGGAACGACGTACCATGCATATTGTTTCCATTCTCTCCTCCTTTCCAGGAGTTTGACTCCGTGTTTGTGTATATGTACGTGTCTGTGGGTGTGGGTGTGTGTGTGTGTGTGTGTTTGTTGGTGTGTAGGTGCACTTGCACATATTGAATCTGTGTCTGATGTTTTGTAGTAATTAATTTCACTGTTTCTCCGTGTCAGCTCCCCAGGAGGGGGGCTGTATAAAAGTTTCCCCAATGCCGCGGCTCTCACCAGGGCTTATAATTGCCTTCCATTACCAGGGCTGGGTGTCACAGCGCCTGCCTGTCTGTCACTGCAAGACTCTGAACTATCAGGAGGGGATATGGAAAGTTGAAGCTGCTTTTGACAGCGGAGATAATATAGCAATCTATAAATAAATCCATAAGTAACAGGATTGTCTTTCCCCACCTCTGTGGCTTTGAGCATTTCACTATGCAAAATCAAACCTTTGACAGCTCCACGGCACTGGGCTTTCCGTGTCTGGTGTACACAGCAGGGCTACTGTGCGGGGCCAGAGCCATTAATGCAGCCCCTGGAAATACTTTGGACGAGACACGTCCAACGGGGAAAGACATCAGCGTGTTAAATATGTCGCGTGAAACAGACTTAAAGGCTTCAAACGAGCAGTTTCCCCGTTGACCTTTGCCCCCCTTTTGTCTATTTGCATTTTTTCCAGCCTCGTTCACAGCTGTCGCTTCAGAGCCGAGTGCGTCTTGCCATGGCAGCCGCTAAAGCGCCACCGCAGCTAAAAAACACACACACACACACACACACACACACACAAACAGGAAGTGACGTCACGTCCTGTGCTCCGTGATATCACCAGGCCGCGTTGGAGAGTTACAGACAGTGCAAAAGAGTGAAAGAACGAAAGATGAGAAAGACAGAAAGAAAGAAGAAAGAAGGAAATAGGTTGGCCGAGGGTTGTAAAGAGGAAGCCGTCTGTCTATCGCTCTCTGTCAGCACTCCTGGATGGTGGGCGGGTCGGCTGCAGCGAGCAGCGGCACAGCCCAGCACAGCCCAGCACAGCCCAGGCCATGTGGTGCTGTTTAAAGCTAGACGGGCAAATAAACAAACCTCATTAAAGACACTTATCTTCCAAACCAGAGGGGCTTTAGGGCTCAACACAGACGTCCTTACTAACCCTAAGACCGTGCCCCCCCCCCCCCCCCCCCTTAAACCACCAGACATCAGGATCGCAACAAAGTCTAGACATCCCTGATTCAGCAGTCTTAATATCACACACTTTAGTTCTTACTGCGTCTTTACACTTGGCTCTCGGCCCCAGATGGATCTTGCATCACACTTTCAGCCCGATTGCTAAATGCTTTCAGTGCGGTAATTGGTCGCGCGACTCATTTGCCCATTGTAACCGCCGACTTAAAAATGATTGAGTGAGTTGGCCTGCATGTCTTATAGACAATCGCTTTGGATTTTTTTTTAAAAAGGTGGCGTGTCACAGAAGAGGGTTTGTAGTGTCTGGAAACCGTGACGCGGTGCTTTGTGACTGCGGGGGTTATGAACCGAGGCAGGGACACTGGCGTGTGTGGGGGAAGCATGCCGTGACTCGTTACCTCTGGCATGGTTTGTGGACAGGGAATCGGAGCGGATGCAGGTAAACGCGTTGGGAGCCGCCCCTCTTTGCACTCTCTTTCGTTTCCTGCTCGTCTCCCTTTGTTTTGTTTTTTTTACTCTCCCCCTCGGGCAATCGCACGTGCTCGTTTTCTCCCCGTTTCTACGTGTTTTCCGCTTTTCCCCGACAAACATCTATTTTCCCCTTTCTCTCTGCCTCTTTTCTTTCTTACAAACAAACCCCCTCTTGTTGCTGCACCGTACCCTCTTGTTGCTGTACCGTACACTGTAGACGGACAGCCATTAAACGCGGAGAGAGAGAGAGAGAGAGAGAGAGAGAGAGAGAGAGAGAGAGAGAGAGAGAGAGAGAGAGAGACAAAAAGGGCACCGCTGTCTCTGACTGAAAGTCCGCCGCGTGCACTGTGCTTGAACTCCCCCGTCCATTTTCCCCCCCTCACAACTAGGCCAACCCGTGTCCCCTCGCCACCTGAAGGCAGAGAGTTACTGTAAGGCTGCTTTGAAGATCCTCCGTAAAGCGGCTGCCTCCTCGATAAGCCCCCTCCCCGGGGGTTAAACAGATTCTTTTCCGATGGCCGCCTTAGCAGCAGCTGGCCCACGGTCAGGCCCCGGTACCACACATGTTTACGTGACTCGAGCCATCGGTCCATCGCAGGAGGAAGTGTAATGCAGTCACAACTGACATTGCGCTCCAAGGGAAAAGGGATAAAGATATTTTTCACCAAACGTACAGGAATAGGTTGTCTCGGCTTGGCCTCTGGGTTGGCCCTGATGTGAGAGTGTGTTTGTTGTGTGGCTGACACTGCGCGGTGTTTCATCAGAGGTTGCTCAACTTCTGTTGCCGTGATGACGGCGATGGTATGACTGGGCTTGGCCAGAGTCACAAATAGCTTCAGACCAAACTCCCGTTTCTCATTTAAAACACGTCACGAAGTAGAGCAAGTGACTCACTGGAGCTGTAAAGGCACGCAGACACTGATCCTAGACCCGGTCTTGTTGTCTCCGTGTGGGCGTGTTAGTGTAAGGTGCTAATGGAAAGACAGTCTCAGACCAGCGCTTAGGGAGACGCCGGTGTTACGAATGGTCTAAAGGCCTGCACAGGGCAAATAAATCAGTGGTCGCTCTGTCCTGTAAGGGCCATTTGCAACAGCCACGCACGTCCACGGACGCAGGGGGTGAGACCGACACAAAGTGACACACGCGCGCACGCGCACACACATGCCAACACAAACAAACACACACACACACATTCACACAGCCACGTCACCGCTCAGAAAAAGAGCCAGAGGGGAGAGGGGGGGGGGTGTAGGGGTTATAGGGGTAATGGGGAACAGTGGGAGAGAGAGAGAGAAAGAGAGAGAGAGAAAGAGAGAGAGAGAGCGAGAGAGAGAGAGGGGGAATGTAAGACGAGCTCTGGAGCGGCTCCAGGGGAACTCCAGTCCGCCGTTCCCCCATGCAGCACACGCTCTCTCTCTCTCTCTCTCTAGCTCCTCTCCCTCCAGAGCAACTGCTGGGAGGACGGGGCCGCTGCTGTGGCTGGGAGGAAACGAGACGCGCTGAACGAGAGAAGCCAGGTGTACACACACACACACACACACACACACTCACACACCCTCACAAAACACACACAAACACACAGTCTAACACACACAAACACACACGCGCGTATGTACATAAACACACAGGCGGTGTGCCGTGGCTGTGTCACCATAGAAACACGGTGACCCTGGCCTCGCTGGCTCCCGAGCATGCGGCGCTCGGAGTTGGGTGGAGTAAATCTGCCTATTTATAGTAGTTCTACTGGCTCACTTTCTACTATATACAACCAGGCCTAATCTGCTCTCTATAAAACCCCATGACACAGACGCTCGTCCTGGACTACGAACAGGCTGCTTTGGGTGGGGGAGAGGGGAAGAGAGGAGAAAAGAGGGGGAAGAGAGGGGAAGAGCAGTGGAGGTGAAGGGAGGGAGACGGGAAGAGGAGAAGATAGCAGTGGAGAGACTATGGCTTTATCTGCACTGCAACTGGCCTCCTGTTATTCTCTACCTCCTCCTTTGATTTTGACTGCGGTTGTGTTTGCACGTGACAACTACGCGTAAAATTGCGCGTGTGTGTGTGTGTGTGTGGGTGTGTGAGTAACTCTTTTCTTTTTCTTTGTGTTTCTGTTAGCCTGTTTGTACACTATAGAGAAATGCGTGCGAGCGTGTTAGCGCGTGCGCGGGAACAGAGCGTGCGAGAGCGCGACGTCACAGCCGCGACAGAGGGTGACCACCCGACAGTCGCGGTGCCTGCGGTGTCTGTGGTGACAGCCGCTGGCCCGAGTTCCCCATCTGCTTCCAGCCACACCGAGTTAGTCGCCCAGTGACAATGATGGCCGCCTCGGGTCAGCGTCCCTAAAACCCAGAGCCTCTCGGCGCCTGGCAGCCGTCGAAACAAGTCATCTCGCTGCGCTCCCAACCCCCCTTTAGTGCTCCTCTCATCCCCTCTTCCTTTTTCCGGTGTAAAGACCACAACATCTCGGGTTAAAGCACGTCGGACCACGGAATAATACGTTCGACACGGAGCATGGTAAGAAGTGGACAGAGATGTGGGCTAATAGAGGTAAACTGCGTTCTCTCCGGTTTTACATCCGTCCGGCCTGCTTTCCGAAGCCATTAGGCAACAACGTGACTCTATGGCTCTGCTCCCCGTCGCTCCCATTGATCCCCATTTCATCTTCCTCCATGTTCTATCTCTCCCATACCTCGCTCTGTCTCTCCGCTGTCTTCCTGTCTCCATGGTCTCCTTCCCTCTTTTTCCACCAATTCTTCTCGTTCTTCGGAACGCTCGCTCGTTCTATTCTATTCGCTCCCTCTTCATGTCTCTGTAATGGCGCGGGGCTTTTTCGGACCTGTGTAATGCCAGCCCTATAAAGGCAACGAGTAGCTTTTAAGATCAGTCAAATATGTTGTAGAAGGGGGGAAAAAAAGAGAGTCCTTTGGAAAGCGGATGAATGCATCCAGAAGGCATACATTTCCGTCTGCCCCTAACCCTGTTCAAAGAGGCCTTAAGGTTACACACCTACAGTATCCATTCCAGAGTCATTGGCTTGTTAGTTTCATCTCCAAAGCTAATGGGGCAGCAAAGCCAATCGAGGGATCCCCTTTAGGACAACAGGTCTGACGTCACCGTTACTCTCCAGCTGGCTTACTCTGAGATTAGGGACAGATAGATTTACGTCACAGCGCCCCTCCGTCTCTTTTCTCAGCAGCCTTCATTAATGTGATCATCATGAGCAGATGGCTTCTTGGCGCACGGCCTATCCTGGCCTAGCTAGTAGTTAGCCTGCTAAGCTAATTGGCTCAGGACCATTTCCCCCGTTTGCGAGTGTACGTCAAACGGCCGACTGAAAGCAAGCTCAGACATAAGTGTATTAGCATGTTGTGGTAAAAATAGAGCTGGGTGGTAAAACAGTGCCGGGGTTATTGTTGAAGTGTTTATTTTGGGTACCTGAGATCTTGTTATGGGTTAAGCAGGGGTTAAATTTAGCTCTGTGGTTCCTGCGAGGAGTGGAAACAGTGACAAGGACCTGTTTTGCCGCGACACACTTCCTGTGTACTACGAGTTGTGAGAAAACCGCAAGCCCCGTGACGTGACACTAGGAAAATAAAAGAGAACCGTCGAGGGAGCAACAAAGAGGCGTGGAAAATCAGCAATGAGGAAATTGTGGCTTGATTTGAGAAAGGAAAATAGCGCAGCTGTATTTTTAGTGGACAGTGTAAAGTTTCCTTTGTGTGGACTTTCCCCTCATGATAACAGGAAGGCAAGCAGTGATAAGGCGGGGCACGCGCTCAACTGCTAGTGAAAGTGATTTGCGAACAGATAATAAAACTGGAGTTTTCAGGGACGATCATGCACACATTCTGAAGCAGGGTATTAGGACCCAAAACGAAAGTACCCAGTGGTATTGAAACGGGAATATTTCCTTTAGGGACGGTGAAATAAAAAAAAAGTGAGTTACGGCTTCGCTGTGGTGGCCGCGCTCATTTCCGCCGGGGTATTGTGCACCGTGACCTCTGCAAGAACACACGGCACCGCACACAGACTTCCAAGGACCACAGAGGAAGACTTTATCCTTTGTACTAGCCACGGCGGAATAGTGTTGAACAGAGATAAAACGGCAGCCGCCTTGAGATAGAATACAACAGTGCTAACACTAATCTGTTCCATAAACGGCTTATTTATATATATGAATGAGTTTATAAGACATCAGAGGAGTAAACGTTGTCTATTGTTGTGCGATTATGATATTTATATTTCGTAAGCAGTTCATTGGAGAAAGTCCAAGAGAATGCATTTTCATTTATGCCTGGTGTATTTGTGTCAATTACCCTTTTTCAAAAAAGCAGTCATTGTTAGACAGAATTTTACTTGTGTGGGAGTTGGCACAAAATCCCCCCCCCCCCCCCCCCCCCTCAAAATGTAGCAAGATCATCTGTGTGTGTGTGTGCTTGTGTGTGTGTTTAAACGTGGCAGTGTCACAGAAAGATGAAGAGAGACAGATTTATAGTATGAATACTCTCTGAGAGAAACACTGGCAGTAATCATCTCTGTTGCATAGCCATAAACACACACACACACACACTCACTCACACACGAGCAAACTATGGTACAATATGCTAGGTTAAGGTGGGGCATAGAGGACACAAACCTACATATCTACAGATCATAATCATAATTTAGTTTATCTCAGGATAAAACATTTATCTACACTAGTACTTTTAACATTAATTTGAAATGGCAATTTTCCAAGTCATTTTTAAACAGTGGAGCGAGGCACATTTTTTATGAATCAGTCGATCAATCAATCAATCAAACATGTCTTAGAAGCCATTTGCCTGAAACCTTTAAAAACATAATGCTGCCATAGTGACCTTTTGTCATAAAGGACCTTGTGGAGCTTTCGAATATGTCAAAGAATATACGCAAGGTTCATCCAGCCATTACAGAGATAGAGAGAGGGATAGAGAGAGAAAGAGATAAAAAAGAGAGAGGCAAAGAGAGGGATAGAGAGAGGCAGAGAGAGAGAGAGAGAGAGAGAGAGAGAGACAAAAGAGAGAGGTAGAGATAGGGATAGAGAGAGAGATAGGGTGTGAGGGAGAGGCAAAAAAATGGAGGCAAAAAGAAAAGGAAAAAGATCTTCTGTCCCTTTAGTTGGTTAACCTGGAGCGAACCGTCATCTTATGGATGTGTGATTACTTCCTGCTTTGTGAGCCGGGTCCAAGAAGTGGAGGCCACATTGAAAGGGATCACTCAATAGCCCTGTATTTGCGCACACACACACACACGCACACACACACACACACACACACACACACACACACACACACACAAAGAAAAAGAGCATTGAGAGGGACAAGGACTACAGGTCACAGCTATGGCCACGCACACAGAGACACATGGTGAAATAACACAAGCAAAAACCACCAGGGTCGGAAAGCGGCAAATGGGAAGACATTATTTAGGACTGGCTGTTGAAACAGGCTGTAGGGAAAATCGCGCTGTCCTTGCACTCTGACACCTTCTACAACAAAACAAAATGTTTTCCTCCGTCAACACTCCGATGTATACACTCGTATTGCCTCTTTCCCTTTTCTGCTCAACGATTTAATTTGTGCGCCGCACTGCTTCAAAAGGTCAGTGTGAGTGTAAGCGTTGGAATGTTTGCACACAAGTGCGCGTGTGTGCGTGCGTGTGTGTGTGTGTTTTTACAGCGCCACAGTTCCACCCTGGACTGTGAACGGTGCCAAGGCTGAGTTGTGGCCGCAGGGGCTGGCACGCTCGGTCGTCCAGGTGACTGGCGCCATAGAGACAGAGGGCCTGACCGGTCCTGGCCCGCTCAGTTGGAACGGCTGTGCCAGATTACCGTCAAGCGGACGGTGAACGGTGCCGACACACACCGCTGTGTTCAACGCCAACCCAGACCCAGGGACATCGCTCCTAACGGGGGGGGAAAACATTTGAAAAGGCTGAGCTGAACTAGGCGGAAACAGTCCGCGCAGACTCATCGAACGACAGTTACGGGAAGCGTAGCGCAGCGGCGTGACCCTTGTACAGGTCAATACTGCAGAGTGTAAGTGTTTGCCTTACCAACGCAGTGCAAAAACACACTTTGAGATCCCCTCCGCCACAGATCTCCGATCAGATAATTGTTTTTTTTATACTCCCCAAATAACCACTCCGTCATGAGAAAGAGGACCGGTATGAACCGCTGTCAGCCAGGGCCCTGGTCTCCATCCACTCTGGGCTGCGAGCGCGGAGGAGAAATCGGCAGAGGCAGCTCATAACAGCTCCCTTGAAACCAGTGACTCAGATATGCAGATGTGTTTACTTCCCTCTTCTCCGCGCCTCCAACACGGGAGACGGGGAGGTAGGGAGTGTGTGTGTGTGTGTGTGTGTGTGTGTGTGTGTGTGTGTGTGTGTGTGTGGGGGGGAGGGGTTAGATAAAAGCACCTGATAATGTCTTTAAGTGTTTCTCTTATTTATTTATTATTTGTTCTTGAAAAAAAAAAGCCCCTCCTTTTTACTCGCTAAACTTAGACAGGCACTTCAAATGAGCTCCCTCTGCCTCCCCTCCGTCTCCGCGCTTTCTTTGTCTAATGCGCCGCGCTGCTCCCTGTTAGCTCGTCTCTGACACCACGCCAGTGGAGGCATCCACCAAAGGAGTCATGTAGGGATGAAAAAAACATTCAAAACATTCCATTTTCTCAAAGGGGGTTGATAAGAAGACGGCCCTTTAAGAACAAAATAAGAAGGGGGAAAAAATAAAAAGCCACGACAACTGAAAAAAAAGACAGAATAGAAACTCCAGACAGTTTTTTTTTTTTTTTTGACAAAACTTGTGGAAAGGGAATGCAGATTGTCACCTGACCCGCAGGCAAGGCGTCTCTAAATATAATAAACAGAAGACAACAGAAGACGAGGCGACACGACACGGGTAATGTGTTTTCTCTGCTGGTGTCGTCTGCCAGATCCAGGATGATTGAGTGCTGATGTCTGCTTGGGCCGCTAGAGACGATCACCCCCCCACCCCGCACACACACACACACACACACACACCATCACACATGAACACGCACATACATACACACACACACACACACACACACAAACATGCATACACATAGAGCTCTCCGTTCCGTCTGGCTGACAAACGCATCAACTGTCATCATATTGCCTCACTTTATTGTTAAATGGAGAAATGAACATTTTTCAGGTTTAAATTCGATGCCTAGACGTGTAAATTGTTTTTGTCATGGTGGATATGTTTCCTAATTACGACGGGGTTTACTGAATTAGGCCAGCATATGCAATTGAACATACTTTGCATAATCTATGCTGAATAGTACCCTAGAACAAACACACACATACACACACACACACACACACACACACACACACACAGACACTGTGATAAACAAAAACGTGAAAAAACGATACTGTGCAACGATGGGGATGTGGCCCGTGAAAACTTTAATATGTATAGACTCCATTAATCCTCAAAGTAAATTTGGTCTAGATCTCTCTTTCTATGTCTCGAATTCCATAATCGGTATTTAAACCAGCCAGCAGGAAAGACAGAGACAAACAGGTGTTTGTTCGGGAGGAATTTTATTGGCTTGAATCCATCCACCATTTTTCCCAAGCCTTCCCCACCCCAGCAGCTGTCCTCCAGAATATGAGATCCGTGTGTGTGTGTGGTGGGTGGGTGTGTGCGTGTGTGCGTGTGTGTGCGTGCGTACGAGTTAGTGCGTGCCTGTCTTTTAAGAGCAAATACAATTTTCATATGCCAATAAACAAGTCCGTATCATTTTACACTGATAAAATGATACACCAAATGTGTCAACAATACGAGATTGACAAATTAGACAAATCAGAAAAGTTAGTTAAGGAGTACCGAAACTAGTTTTTCTGGACCATTTCTTACAGATATATCTTACAGCATGCCTGACCTGTTTGGGAGCAAGTTTCCCCGATGTTCAAAGTCAAGTCAAAAAGCGGGTTTGGGAATGATTAGGGTGTTTTTCAAGGAAGTGTTTTGAACCTAGTAGTGACAACCACAGCCCAACCGAAGAGAAGACGAATCTTCTCATTTCCGTTGGAATACCTCTCTCTCTCTCTCTCTTTCTCTCCCTCTCTCTCTCTCTCTCTTGTTCTCTCACTCTCTCTCCCTCTCTCCTATCTCTCTCTCTCTCTCTCTCTCACAGCCTCTCCGTTTCTCTCCTTCTATCTCCCAGTCCGTCACGGATCACCAGGAAAAGAAAAACCAGAGGGGGAAAAAAAAGATGAATAAAAACTGAAGGCACCTCTCTTAGATATGTCTCTTGATGCTCTTCAGATCTCTAAGACTTCATTAGAGGGAAATGCGGAACATCTCCCTGAAACTCCAAGACCCCGAGATCCTTAACCAGGATACGGGAGCTGAATCCTATCAGACGACAATCCTCATAAAGTAGTTTCTTTCTTTTTGCTGCATTTTCTTTTCGGATGTCATTTATTGATAGACAGGTAGAGAACCGTGCATCTATCAGTCAGAATGTTTTTTTTTCTTTTTTTACCCTGACTGTTTTACTGTTGAAAAGAAGACAAAAAGAAATCAAGGAGCATGTCACCAAAGAGCCGTCTTCCTTGCCGTCCTTGATCGCGTCGTAGCCCCAGTGTCAGACGGCAAAACTCAATGGGAATAAAACAACGGGAGCGGAGAGAGAGAAATTAATGTCACGTTTTCAATTATTCTGTTTGGGCCACATTACAATGCCTCATACCAGTTGTCATTGATCCCATTGATCCCAATGAACGTTGCATTTTCAGAGTGAATGTGTGATCTCTCGGAGAAGGAAAAAAAAATACAGGCGTGATTATAGGTTGACTCAACTAGGCTACAGTTTGAACCTACAGCATCTGGCCCCAGATGACATTTTACAAAAGAAATCTATGAAAAGATTGAGACAGAGATATGCAGATAGAGTTGGGGAAAAAACATTTCTTAGATGGTGTGGAGGGGGCTCTATGCCGTAAGATATCATCAGTTCTAAATGATGAGGAAACCTTCAACAGTTCAAGCCAGCACAAAATCCAGTGGTACCAGAGTGCCGTGGTCCGCAAACTGAATAAAGTTCCATAACTTCACCAATGAACTGTGATCCCAGGTCAGTTTGTTTGCCCCTTGGACTTACAAACGTTGGAGTGCAATCTGACCTCCGATCACGTACTCATCAGCCGGAGGCAGGGCTGACGTATTGACTGATATTCCCAGCATAATAAAAACATTGCCAGCAAATTGAATCTGATTGGATATCAGTGATCAGCCCCGGCTCCACAACAGAAGAGCAAATTAGCTTTACCGAACATCTCCATGTCCTCCGCTTTGCTCTCTCCCTCTCTCTTTTTTTTCCCTCTCTTGATCTTTCCTCGTCTCTCTTTGCTTCTCTCTGTCCTGTTTCTTCGCTAATATCCCTCCTCTTTTTTCTCCCTCTCTCTCCCTCTCCCTCTCTCTCGCTCTCTCTCTCTCCTTCTTGGCTGATAGTGTAAGAGACAGTGGACACACATGGGTACAGAGGTCCAGTTAAATACATATATTAGGGCTTAGATGGCTGTCATTATCATTATCTTGATAATCACCTTAAGACGTAAGTAATTGCCCAGTTATTGAATGGGGCTGTCATTAAGGTTCTGATCTCTAAATGCTTCTGCCATGTCACCATGTTTCAAATAGCTGTAACAATCTGTCTTTGTTGGCAAGGGGCTCATCTATCGTACGCTTTTACATGTTTTGTGTAACATGTCAAGGGCACACAACACGTTTTCAGATAATGTTTCAGACAGAGGCACAAGTGAATTTGTCAGATGATTGTTTAGTTTTTTTCTCACATTTCAGAAAATGTTTGCGAAATGCAGTATTTCTTTACAACACACAGCAATGTTTTTTTTACCCGACTCGGCCTCGATTCCATACAACTCGATTTGACAGTGGCCTTTGAGTCTTTCCATGGTAACAACGGTCCACTCTCTCTTCACCCTCCCCGACCAAATGTGAGGTACGTTCATTAGATGGATACTGAGGAACATCTGCCCCATTGTTCTCACCAGGGGTTCCACCAAGCTGCTTACATAACGAGCAATTTATCTCCCAAGACAGGACGGGAGAGAACACGAGGCGATATTCATATTGTCTACGGTGGCTGGGGGTTGCTGGTTTATTATTAAGTAGCGCAGGAATACAGAAAAAAGCCACAGTAAGCACTTGGCCGCTCTAACTCCAAAGCATTGACTTTGTGGAGAGGCTAACCACTGGAGGAGGTAGAGAGGAGACAGCGCCCCCTGTTGGCGAGGACTCCATATGGGACGAGTGGCGCTCGCACGGTCATTGTCCTCCTCGTTGTGAATTCATATTGCATGTTGGGGGCGGGGGGGGGGGGGGCTTACAC
>JAPMUY010002460.1:0-37500 GCA_026901105.3 Galaxias olidus | reverse complement strand
ATTTGTGTGCTGAAAATAGACAGGGGTTTGGGGAATACCTAAGATGAGATAGGACATTACTGACACATTTCCTGCACACAACTCTGAAATTGTATCCCCTCCTTATCCAATGGTGGTCTCAGGCACTGTTACAAGGTTTCAAACCTCATCTAGAAAAACGTCACAGCTAAAGCAATGCTTTTGAATCGATTTTTAATTAACAAGCAGGATTTACATTGATTATGCTGAGGATTTTAAAAGCAATTGCTGCCCATCAAAGTTCACGATGGGCGCGGATGTTAAACTTACAAACTAGGCCACAGAGGGAACGATGCGATGAGTGAGGCTAGGCAGTCAATAGTCGCTTTGTTAAAGTGTCTCACACTTTGCAGTTCATAAAGAGCCGAACTGTTTTTAACAGCCTTGTAGGCCTGCGTCTTATCCTCAGATATCTTCGCTACGCCCGGCCATAACAACAGCTGCCTGTGCGAGCGAACAATACCAGAAAGCGGGGGGGGGAAGAGGGCGCTTTGAGACGCCGGCATATCTCCGTCGTTGACATTGAAATGCTCACGAAACACAAGGCCCCGTTTGAGTCACACAGGAAATAGCCCACACAATCCTGTCGAGCAAACAAGAGAGGGACAAGGGGAGCTGTGTGATGGGGCCCGTGAACGGCGACATCTTTTTTTTTTACAGAGACCAATCTTTGGGCTCCATCGATTATCAAAGGGCCGCCTTGCTCAGACGGCGAGTCCACTGATCTTCCCCGAGCTCAGACATGAAAAGCCCCCAGTGACAGCTTGCAGCCCGGGCTGGATCACGCCGCCGCCAAGCACGGGGTAGAGGGGCGGCCGCTTCTTCCTTTGTGCGTCGTGTTTTCACCGCTGCCGTGTTTTTATTTCCTTACGTTCCCTTTTTCCCCCTCCCGGTGTTTGTTTTTGGTCTTTGCCGCGGCGGCGCGTCGTTCCTGTCAACGTCGGCGAGGAGAACCCTTTTAACCTCGGGCATTGGGAAACCTGGGCGTGTGAGAGACACTTAGTAAAACAATGCACAACAACCTATTATTATGTCTCATTACTTTTTAACCGTTGTAAGCGTACATGCTGCTCTTCATGAATAATTTAGGGGTGAATTCTCGTCGCAAAAATGACAGGGGGGGGGGGGGGGGGTGGAATGAAAAAAGAGGAAAAGAGAGAAAAGGAGCCAGGAACTGAGTAATGGGGTTGTAAAGAAAGTGATGTGGAGACTTTTTTTTCCTCAAACCATCCAATAAGTTAGGGAGGCCTGCGTTTCGGGTCCTTTATTGTGTAAAGGGTAGCACTATACCCTGTGAGAAATAGTGTAAGATCAATTGCAATCACTGATAACAGAAAGAACGGGGTGTTTTATGTGACAAATCATCGTTGTTCGAGTCCTTTTGAGAAAGAATGATAACTGACGGTGTGCTTAATCCATGAAAACGATTTGCTAAAATGATTTTACCCTTAAAAAAAGTCATCATTGCGAAAGCTTTTTAGCAGTAGTCAGTTGTTAGTGAATCAGGATTTCGTCCCATGGTTAAAAAGCTGAAGCGTCCCTATCAAAGAGATAACTGTGTTAGAACTGCGTTCTATCTCCGTGGTCACTATAGTGTCCCATCCCAGAGGCACTTCAGTAACGAGTATTACCTGAGTTCTATGAAGAAGCACGTGGGGCAATTGAAAATGAAATGGCTAAAACTCTGTGCAGCTCCCACTACACATGGTTGGACCTCCGGGGCAACTGAAAGTTACCTGACAAAAGAATCGTGACACGAACCGAACTGTGGGCTGCTTGAACTGTGGCCCCCCTAACACACGGAAATACAAACTCGCGCACAAACACATCAACCCACACACACACACACACACACACACATACACGAACACACACCCCTACCTTTCTGTTCTGACCTTCTTTAACCTAAAGGGCAAGGAGTTCAACAAAATAGGCTTTTTCCTCAATTGGACTGCTGCTCTTAGACAAAAACAATATAAGGTGTTGCCGCAATTCGATTCCGAAGCAAAAATATGTTTCTTTTTTTAATTTGATTTATTTCCGTATTGATCCGTCCACATTCATTTCATGTCTCCACTAACATGTCTGCTCCCCGCGTCCCCTGAATGTCTGCCACCACACACCCCAGGGGTTCACACTGCTCCAAAACCTCGGCGATCATTTAAACACCAATTAGTCAATCCACTAATGAAGTGGCTAATGACTTAAAAGCCCTCCGTGGGGTATTGCCAGGATCAGTGCAACTGCCTTCTTTTGCTGAGACACAGTCGCGGAATCATGGGGTGTATGTGCCTGGCAACATAGGTCTACCCCGCAGAGGACGGACTACCACATTAAACCATGTAGGCCTGTGGTCCACATTCAAACCACTCGCTGCAGTTGCACTGCAGATGATCTGGTACGTAAGCGAAGGCACAGTGCGGTATAGTGTTGCGTGAACAACCACATAGGTATGGAGTGTATCAGGTCAGAAGAGTGTATTACAATCTGACCTATACACCTCTTGAGCAAGTCAGTAGAGTTCAGATTGACTGCCAGTGACTACTGGGCCAACAGGCAGGTAAGAAACGGCAAGGTCACGTCCACAGTCAGAACATTCAGTCAACTCTGTGAGCAGTGACTCCAACAAAGGGTAAAGTGAATTCAAAGACGGCTCGCAGATAGGTGGTTTTTTTTCTTACTAGCATGTCTTTCGGTCCATGCGAGTGTGAATCGGATGCCTGTTTTCATGGTCTCTCTCTCTTTCTCTCTCACACACACACACACACGTGGCGGTCGGCTCCTGCAGCTGAGTGAACAGAGCTTTTATCATTATATTTCTAGAACTTTGTTTAAGAAGTTGAAAAGGAAGCTAATGGTATGTACAGGGAGAGCAGCACACTGTGATGCAGATGACCCACTTAGTGTAATCATCGCTAACGAAGAGACTGGAGACTTGTGAGATGGGGAAAACACACAGGCCTAAATGCGTTAAATTAATCCAGATAACTCAATAGACGATGATGAAACGCCACAATCAAGGCCCCTCTGGCTCTTGTTTTTGACTGATAATGCACTGCTTTATGCTAATAACGGTTTCTCATAACATCTTTTTCACTGTGTGTGTGTTTGTGTGTGTGTAAGACAGTAACAATGGATGTGGGCCTATGCAAATGGAATATATATTACTTTTCTTGTCCATGGAAAGTGACACAAATGTGCAAAAACAGACCCAGAACACACAGACACACGACACACACAGCCATATACACTTAATTGTCATCCTGGACATTTTAAAATTTCAATGAGCCTCGATGCGTTGGACCATGGTGTTCCCCCTGCAGGGTATGTATATATATGCAAGTGTGGTGTCTGTGGTTTGGAACGAGATCATTAAAATAATAAAATTATGATAAGAGAGACTCAGCCGTGCTGAAAGTTGTTGTGAGGCCATTTAAAGGGACGCCGCCTGAGAGCAGACTGAAGTGAGCGAGCCGGGGCATCATCAGCATCAGCTGACAGTAGCGGGAAAAGCCCGAGGTGGATCTCGCACTAACACAATTACCGACGCTTCTCTCGCAATAACAGTGCTGAAGGGGGGTTAAAAAAACAACTAAAGTTCTCTTTTGCAAGTTACGTGTCCCAAATTTACCCCCCACCCATCTCTTGGAGTACAACATCAGTGGTTGGATTATACGTTCGAATATCTGGGTTGAGGAGGCCTTTTTCTGGATGGTCGGTTGACAGTGGTTTAAACCCCCGATGGCAAACTGCCGCTAGCCATTCCCTTGGTTCCTGAAGCTACACAAAGCAGTTCTCCTCCCTGTTGTCGTGCATGGAAATAAACCAGCTGGAAGAAACGCGAGTAAAGTAACCGTCGTGATTTGTGCCTTTAATGTGCTGTACAAATGTTTGTTTAATGAGAAGAATATTATTGCACCTTTAATTACAAATGTGCTTTTCCTCCACTTACAAACATCTCCTTTGAGACGTCCTATTCATACAATTGTGGTTTAATCTAAAAGGGAATTACAGCCACAGTAATTAGTTTATAATGGAATCTAATTGTCTTATTGTGTTTTTTAAAAACAGCGCTTCATCTCCTCGGGAACTTTGAAAGTCGGATAACGTTTCCCCTATGCAGTCCCCTCCCCGCATCAACTCCGCTCCTCCGCTTTACAAAAAAACGATTCATTTTGCTAATAATCTCCAAGTCATTACCACTTATCAAAAGAGCTGCAAATTAATTATGTTAACTAGGAGAATTTTCATTAGATCTTTACATTTGTACACTTCATCAGTTGTGAGAACTCAGCAATTTGATTATAGTTGATTTTATTTTATTTAATGAAGCAAGCGTTTCTTTTTCCTCCCATCTTTTTTGTACTTCCATTTTCCATTAATTGGATTATGATCAATGCAAGCTTTAGTGTTATGTAAAACTTAACTTACGCCCTATCTGCTATGACACAATTCTTTTTTCTTCTGTTAAGCGATTGAAAAATGCAGTATCTTAATTTGTCAAATATCAAACTTGTTTTCTCCTAACGATGTCAGAATGAAACGGTGCTAATCACTGCTGACGAACGCACACTTCTGCTCTACAAAGATAATGAGTCTGCTACAGTGAAGAAAGAAACAAACAGGCAGAGAAGGATGGAGGGTGGGAGGGGGAGAGACAGGATGGAGAAGAGGAGAAGAAGAAAAGTGACAGATAGACAAAACAGCAGGACCAAAAAGAGAGAGGGACTGACACACACTTCATATAGAGGAAGTCAGAATCCTGAGTAAGATGAAATGAAAATGGGAGGATTAAAAAAGAAGTGACGGAGAGAGATGTAGAGAGAGAGAGAGAGAGAGAGAGAAGAATGCGAGAGCATGGATGAGAAACAGAGAGAGACAGAGGGGTGAGAACATGATGGTGGTTAAAATGGGAGCTGACCTAAATGGAGCGGCGAGCCAGAAAGGGAGCGACAGAGCCGGGGACATTAGTGAGACACATGTCAACCACTATGGAGGGGACGTGTGAAAGAGACAGACAGGAAGGTGAAGGAGAGGAAGGCTGGGACACAGTGACAAAAGACTGGGTCAGACCATAAAAAAAAAGGATTGGGAAAGGGATACGACATCATTTTAGGATTCAGATAACCGTTAGTTTTTACTTTCTACCATTTTGAGACAGGGAAATGGCATAGGACTTTTAGCTTTGAGACCACCTGTTTCAATGGAGACGGGTAAGCGAATGGACTGTTCACCACGCACCCAATCACACATACTGTACACACAGACCTGTGCCTTTGCTGATCTTATGCACCTAGATTGTCTGCCTGACACATGCATGTGATAAACATAAACGCACACACATACACACACACACACACACACACACACACACACACACACTGGTGCTGCTGGGAGGACTGTTGGGGAGAGGTGAAAGCGCTCTCGCTCCGCCGAGTGGATAACCTGATCTTCTTACCTCAGCAACTTCAGATGGAAGGGACGGGCTGAGCGAGGGGGACATCGGTGAGCATTCGACGCGCGAGAGCGCCTCAGAAAGGTAGAGCGACGGTTCGATTGGAGAGGTGGAACGAGAGCGAGGGAGGGAGGGAGGGAGGGAGGGAGCGTGGCTGAGACATTCACACCCTCACCCACCTCGCTTACTGCCCGGGCATCGAGGCGCCATGCTGTAAACAGGTGTTTCCTTTTACAATCTAATTGCCCAAAAAACGAGCTGATGAGTCCCTTATGATTTGATCTAGTCCCAGGGGAGACCAGCTGGGTTCCACGGCGTCACACACACCCAACACGCGCACACACACACACAGCCTCATTTCAGCCACCTCCAACCGGGGGCAAACCGATTGACCCGGTGGCACGGTGTCCGCCGTGTTCAACGGCTTGTTTATGACCTATCCATGGGCCCGGAGGCCGCCAGACAGGTGATCCCGAAACCGATCCCTTAGCGTTTCCCCTGGCCACCCACCGGGATCGTTACGCCGTCGGGACAGTGACAGAGGCTGGCTGTGGCTGTTATTATAATAGCTGTTATGATAGCGACGCTCTCTCAGCGAATAGATAATCAGCTAGGTATTATGGAGCGGCACAATGGCGCCGTGGACACGTCCGCGCTCACATGCATGAGGATCCATGACCGATTATGCAGCACAGTGAGCAGCGGCGCCCGTTGGGGCTGGGCTGTGCGCCGCTCATTCCGATTGGTATAACAATGGCGCCGCTTACGGTGATGATTATTGCGATGATGATTGTGGTGATGGGGAAGATGAGATTAAAGTAGGTGGGTGTGGGTGGGTGAGTAAAATTGAGGAACATGGGGAGAGAAAGGGGAGAGTGAGAGCGAGAGAGCGAGAGAGAGAGAGAGAAAGGGAGAGAGAGTGATAGGGAGAGAGAGTTGTGAAAACACTTATCTCTCCCTTTAAATATAAAAAAGAAGGCTGTGATTGCTATGGTAACACATTTAATTATCTTGTTACATTTTTTATAGACTGTCTACCAACGTATACTCACAGAATTAGCATATTACGTATAAGATTATCATTTGCTTTTCACATATAAACAACCATATAAACAACCATGCATTCTTCATTTTAGGTCATATTGATCAGTGCTACTACATCCTGTTTAAACAGTCACTTGAATAAGTTGAGAGAAACTTACGGTAAAGGTCTAAATCTAAATAACATCTGGTTCTCTGCTGATCATTACTATTCACGTCATTCTTTTTTTCACCCTCTGTCAATTATCTCATCACATTCACAGCTAATCCTGTGTTGTTGTTATGAAATGTTGATTAGTGTTGATTACATTAACCTGTTGAGTGACAGGAAACCGTTTGCTATGTTGCCTGGCATCCTCGATCCTTTTCCTGCTGGCTGAAAACCCCTACAACAACTTCCTCGTATCCATCTGAAACAATCTCGGGGGCGTTTCGTGCTGGAGTTCCACCAACATCTTTTGATGTATGTGGATTTTTGTTGTTGTAAATTAGCTCGGTAAAAAAGAGGCTCCAAGCTATTAGAAAGTCTTTTTAACAGGAAAACACATTGAAAATGCGACTGTTGACGCAAATGGTCTGACTCTTAATCTTTCCAATGACACACCTGCGTCTCGGGGACTTACTTCTAATGGAAGCTGTTGTAATCAGAACGCCGAGGAGCGACGTAGCCACGCTAATTATCTCATCAAACGGTCTCGCTGGATACACAGGCTCACATGAAAGTGATGCATTTGACATTCAAGGAAACATGCAAAGGAGCAAAGCGAGGGAATTCATCTCGACGTGGGCCCGTTCTATTGAAGTTGTACGCTCCATTTCCCTCATACAATCTCAATCAAACGGATGAAATGTGTCGAAATTACACTACATTTATATATATTATTTATTTTTGATTTGGCTCTGTATGAGGATAAGTGTCTAGCTCTTGGTCTCCGAAGGAGTAGACCAGTCAGGGTTGTCGTGGCCCTTGCCTCGGTGATTGGAGAGGCCAGCTTTATGTTTCCCCCATGCCAGTGCCTCTGTGAGTATGCACACATTATTAAGCTGTTCAGGCTTCGGCTCTCCCCTCCTCCCCTTCCTCCTCCCCTCCCCAGAGATAATCAGGGTATTACAAATGAAAAGTCAGAGCCATAAATCAGGAACACCACCCCACCACCACCACCACCACCTCACTCCCTCTGCTCCCTCCTCCTCCCACTCTACTGGACAGGCTGTGCCTCTCGGCCCGAGATGGAGAGAGAGAGAGAGAGAGAGAGAGAGAGAGAGAGAGAGAGAGAGAGAGACAGAGAGAGCGAGAGGGAGAGAGGGAGAGAGAGAGAGAGAGAGAGAGAGACAGAGAGAGCGAGAGGGAGAGAGGGAGAGAGAGAGAGAGAGAGAGAGAGAGAGAGAGAATGGAGAAGTCTAGAAAGATTGAGAGATATAGTGTGAGAAAGGAGAGGGAAAAAAGAGAGAGGGAGGGAGGAGGAGGAGGGAGGGGGGGGCTGAGTAATCCGGGATTTCCACAGGATGACGTCAGCAGTAGGCCACTCTCCTCTATCACCCTCACATCTGTGTCACACTCATTCCCCTGTGAACGTGTGTTAGTGTGTGTGTGTGTGTGTGTGTGTGTGCGTGCGTGCGTGCGTGCGTGCGTGCGCGTTGCAAGCCTTTGTGACTCAAACCCAGCTGGTCGGGGCCGCGCCACCCAAATGAACGCGTGCGTGTGCCGGCGCTTGCTGGACAATCTGCTGGTGTGTGTCAGGGTGAACGCCCGCTTACCCCCACCGGCTGACCACCGGCTGACCACCGGCTGACCACCGGCTGACGTGGAGGCCGCATGTTTCACGTCATCTTTCTGGTCATGGGAGGGACTTACTCCGAAACGTGCTTTAATTCCTTTACAATACCTGCAGGGAAAACCAGCTGTGGGAACGCCATGTCTACATAGGTCCCACTCACGCTCGCACACAATCTAAGCTGACCGAGGTTGCATCCTATTAAAACATGCTGTCATCTTATCGAGGACCTCATCGATGCCTGATGCGGAGCCGGAGCTGTGTACCTAAGTGAACTGCAGGACCAGCAGGATCCGTCCCCGCGGAAGCGTCACCCATGTCCGGTGTGAGAGCTCTGCTGTTACGTCTGGCAGCTCCTCTGCTTTGGCAGAGAGGCAGAGAGCGCCATGGTGGTGGGAACAAAGTTGGAGGAAATTGGGAGCGAGAGTTGAAGGGAGAGAAAGAGAGAGCCCGGAAAGTTAAAAAAAGAGACAATAGCCGTGTCAGCCAATACAGTAGTGTTCCGTGCGGAGGGAGGGAGGGAGGGAGGGTGAGATGGGGGGAGAGACGGAGGGAGGGAAGGGAGGGTGGTTCCTGTCAGTCAGCTCCGGGGAGACAGAACGACAGGCCACAATGGGGCCCTTCAGCGCCTGCCTGAAAGTTGTAATTTAGCATGAAGAGCCATTGAGGGCCGCGTTTATATATAGCCGTGCATATACATTGTGCCAGGCAGAGAGAATAGCAATTAACAGCCAATTAAAGGAATGACTGGGGTCAGCAGCAGTAGCAGACTAATGGTGGGTGTGTAGCTGCGCTACCCGATAATCCCGAGTAACACATTTCTCCACAGCCCAGTACACACACATTCTCTCTCTCTCTCTCTCTCTTTCTCTCTCTCTCTCTCTCTCGCTCTCTCTCTCGCTCTCGCTCTCCCTCCCTTCCTCCCTCTCTCTCTCTCTCTCTCTCTCCCTCTCTATGTCCCCCAGATCCGGGCAGAATAATGAGATTTGAGAGGTGATGATTATAAGTGTCACCTATGTCTCACGTATGTGTGTGGGGAGCAGTGTGTGTGTGTGTGTGTGTGTGTGTGTGTGTGTGTGTGTGTGTGTGTGTGTGCGCGCGCGTGTGTGTGTGTGTAAAGGTAGGGTACTGCACGCCCACATGCATGTGTTGTTTGTGTGTCTGTGAGCGTGTGTGTGTGTGTGTGAGTTAAAGAGAAAGCACCCTTTTCTTCCCATGCAATCATTAAGGTGTCCCTGCGTGTGTGTGTGTGTGTGTGTGTGTGTGTTGGTGTTTGTGTGTGCTGGTGTGTGTGTGTTTGGGTGTGCTGGTGTGTGTGTGTGTGTGTGTGTGTATGTGTCCTAAAATGGTTCGTGTCCATTATTGATTGGCCACACAGGAGCGGCGGCGCTAGCCCCTCACAGAACAGAACAAGTCCTTCTCTAATTGCCGCGCCTTTGAGCGTCTGTCTCCTCGCTTCTAAAAACAAGGCAAGTCATTACCGGAGGTCTGGCAGCCATTTTCCCCTCCTTCTTCCTCTCTCTGTGCAGCTGCTGATAACACCTTGTTCAAAACCCGGTGATCAAGGCGGAATCATCGTCTGCACCTCACCCTCCTCGCTCGCCAAGCCCCCCCCCCCCCCCCCCTTTTCAAACCCCACCTGCGTAATTGCCGCGTCTAACCTTTTCAGAGCTGCCTCCATAGGGAGCCAGCCAGCCAGCAAGATTGGGCCACTGGTATTAATAGAATCTCATTTCATGCCTCCGTCAGATAAAACAAAGGTTGTGTTTCAGGGAGCAAGTTTGATCTTATTACTGTGACTGTTGAGACGCGCGGCGCTCATTGTATACAGTAGCGGGACAACGTGTGTTAGGGGCAGGAGAGAGTGTGTTTGGTAATACTGTCTGAACGTGTCTCCGTGCGTTTGTGTCACGAGGCCGTTGGTCCTTTTCTTTTGCCCTCCCCCGGGAGGATGCTAATCCCTGCATGTTCACTGGTCATGCCCTGTAACGTCGCCAGGAATTCCACTCCAGTGGTTCCGTCCCCTCGGCCCGTCCAGTGGATCCAGGCCAAAGCGCGCTTCCCTCCACCCCCCTCTTTGTTCCCTGATCATCACCCTCCGGCCACCCCCACACTACGGGACTCACTGCGGGACTGTTGTGCCGCACATCCTTCTCTTGGATACAATGTCATCCGTTAGCGACAGCGACGGCGACACCGCAGCGTCCGTAACGCGTGACCGGAAAAGGCTGTAGGCGTAAGCGGGACCCGACCGGCGAGCCATCTCAATACGTCCAGGCAGGCAGGACAATGGAGGGTTCACACAAAGTTCCATTGATGTTTAACGAGGCGGGGAGCATTGTCACACGCGGCAACGTTAGCAATTATCGCCCCTCGACAACGTACAGAGATCGGTGTGCCGTTGCAGAACGTGCTAGAAAGCGTTGGAACGCGGATTGGCCTTTTGAACGCGCGGCCGGATGCAAGTTGCTGGTGGGCGTGACGGGTCTCGGAAACATCTGCTTAACGACCGCGCTGAGCGAGCGAGAGAGTGCGGGGGGTCCCCGACGACGCACAATCACATCAGAGAGACGGCGAAGCAAAAGGCGCACGGACATTTGGACGTTCTTTATATCATTAGCATCTCTCTCTCTCTCTCTCTCTCTCTCTCTCTCTCTCTCTCTCTCTCTCTCTCTCTCTCTCTCTCTCTCTCTCTCTCTCTCTCTCTCTCTCTCTCTCTCTCTCTCTCTCTTTGTGTTCTCCTGCTCAGGCCTGGGCGCTGGTTGGCGGCTGTGTTTCCGAGCTTAATAATGCATAGATGTTCCGGGTGAGGTGTCGCCGCGGCCTTTGTAGAGGGAATCCCTGGTGTGAGACAAATTGACGGAGATCTATGAGATTCCAGCTTGTTATTGGAAGACGGGGGCCATCTACTAGGCGGGGTGGTGGGGTGGGGACGGGGACGGGGACGGGGGGGGGGGGGACGCAGCGGGTCACCGTTTAAAAAACGATTGAGAATGAAGGTTTGCTTTCATTTTCCTGGTTAAAGAGTACAGAAAGGCGATCGTTATATATATATACACATGCACACATACACACACACACATACAACCACACACACACACACACACACACACACACACACACACACACACACACACACACACACACACACAGACACAGAAACACAGACACACACAGTGTTCTAGGTGTGTGTGTGTGTGTGTGTGAAAGCCTCAGCTCAAACCTCTGCAAATTAGGAGGCATGGTCTAGGACAGTGTATATGGAAGACTTTGAGGTGTGTAGGAGGCTTCTGTTTGATTGTGAATTAATGAGGGGCCAGACTAAGGTAGGGAGTGAGAGAGATCAAGTGGAGAGGGACAAGAAAGAGAGGGGGAATGATCTTGGTAGGGTAAGAGATCCCTGTGGAAACGCCACACTCCCTGATAAACCTGCCCTCAAACACGCACACACACACACACACACACACACACACACACACACACAATCAGACATAAACACACGACAAGCACAATGCTTAATCACGAGAGAGCACGGTATAAACTCAACCAACAAGCCCACGAAAGACCGAAACCGGACGACAAAGGATGCCAAACAAGTTGGGTAGTTAGGCAGAAATAATGTTGCAGTAACGTGGACCTAATCTGGGGAAGCAGGACTGCAGGAACAGGGCGTTTCTTCCCAGGATCTCTTTGCATCAGCACTGCTCGTCTGTGGGGATTGCTCCCCGTTCACCTATAATCTCTCATTTTCATAGGCATCAGAATACATTAATGAGAAATGAGACCATGCCATATTTCAGTTCAGGCCTTTCAAAGAGCACTAAATATAGCGGAAAGATCCCCCCCCCCCCCTCTCTCTCTCTTTCGAAGTCTCTCTCTTACTTCTCCCCCCCTCTCTCAGTCTTCCTCTGGTTCTTTCCCCCCTCCTCCTCCTTTCCATCTCCCTCTCTCTTTCCCTCCTTCATCTATATTTATGTACTCCATATTGAAAAGTTCTTCTGCGTTCAGAGCGAAGCTGTGCGCAGCTCCTCACTGCAATTACTGATTAATTACAGGGAATTAAAACAATTAGCTGCAGAGATATATAATTAACGAACACACGCTTCCTGATGCTTCTGCACAGGCTGCAAGGCGCTGCTAGATTACAATGCAAATACCTCTCCCGCTTTTAATCTCTCTTTATTTCTTTTCATTTTGCCATTCCATAATACACACGGCAGTGGGGAGTGGGGGGGGGGGGGGGCTCCTTTCCAGTTCATTAGCTGGTGTTTAATATGAAAACACCTTGGCGTTGAGGGAGCCGCTGGTCCCCAGAGGGGGGAACGCTAAAGCAGATTGGGCTACGAGAGGGGAATCCTCCATCTGTCCCCTCGGCCCCCGCTCCTCGACTCGCTGACGACAAGCGTTCCCACCCCAAGAGGAAAAAAAAATAACTCTCCCTCTTTTCCTCATACTTTTTTTTGTTTGTTGTCGTCCTCTTAGGCCATTTGCCCAGTGAGTCGAGGCAACATGATGGGTGGCATGGGTAGTACTAGAAAATCAATCAGCCTCTAACGCGGAATTCATTTCACAACCAGACGAGCGTTCTTGTTTAGGCGCTGGTAAAGGACTGGGAACAGTGCTCGCAGAGCTCCTGGTTGAAAAGTGAAATGACAGTTTCATGGACTTGACACCAGATTTGCATTTGGAGTTGAATGGGCCTGTCATTTGTGCTGTGACAAAAATCAAAACATTTACACCGAACGATAATGCAATTTGAATAAGGGGGGAGGGAGAAGAGGTAGCAATGCAAACGGGGAAGAATAAACACGATCAAATATTAACGTGACAGATGACAGAGCACTCCTGCCAACCCCCCTCTCGCTCTCTCTTTCTCCCTCGACCTAGCTCTTCCAAAGTCTTCAACTGGCTGTCAGCGAGTTCAAGGCCCTGAAGCCATGCCCCCGGTCAAATACAGACACACATCCTTGTTCCCCCCCCCCCCCCCCCCATCTTATCTTTATGACATATGTATGTTTACCAAAAACCAGGCGCACATTCTCATAAAAGCACAATGTCCCCACGGACTCCGTTAACTTTCTGATTTGCTTTTGAATTTGACGACTTTGCCATTAAACTTACTACTATTCAACGTGACTGTTAAGTCCTGCTTTGAGCTTTGAGCGAAAGGCCCGGTTTGTTTGTACGATGGCCTTACAAGCTATTCAAATGAACGTCCTTCAAAGTATTCCTCAAACAGATTGCAAGCCTTTCCAAGCTTATATAAACGTTGAAATATTCATTTCCATACATATTTTGTCTCTACTCTTTTTAGCAAAGAACAGTTTTTTGCACTTTACTTGTTTTATATTTATGAAGGGGGTGGGAAGGGTCCCCACGGCAACATCGTGACTCATCCCAGGGTCCTGCTGCTGGAGACAACCACCAACACACATACACACACACACACACACACACACACACACACACACACACACACATTAAACTTGATGGTCAGGAGTACTGAAGGGTCAATATGCTCACACAAAAAAAAAGCGTGCAGGGACAGCAAGATCTTGTTCAACGGTCTGAGCTTCCTGTTTGCTGTTTCACCATGAAAGACGGGGCGCGGTGTTGTAGCTCGTGAACCAAAGTTAGAATGCTCAACGCTTTTACTCAAACGCTCAGCCCATGCCACCGGCTTCCTTATCTCAACACCCCATTGTGCTGAAGTCATTGATGCCAAGGAGAAAAAGGGCCATTTTGCGGTAGCTGTTCTCCTCTCACGACGGATCCTCGCTCCTCTCCACGCGCAAGTTACGGAATACCTTCACTCCGCGGAACATGGTTTTCCTACTGTTCTCACCTCTTTTTTTCTCTCCCTCTCTCTTTCTCCCCCCCTCAATCCTCTGCTCCCCACAGAACAGTTTGAACAGATAATGACCATACAACGGGACTCGCACAAATGACATCTAATGTGCTCAGCTCCAATAATGCGCACCGTCGCATGTTGGATTTCCATGCCGGGGAGCGCGCCTCCGCTGCTTAATACATCACCATCCCAAGAAGCCATTATGGTAATACGGCACCTGAGGGAAGACAAAAGGAGAGAGAGAGAGAGAGAGAGAGAGAGAGAGAGAGAGAGAGAGAGAGAGAAAGAGATGGCGGCAAGGATAAGGAGAGGGAGAGAGGTAGACACACACACACACACACGCGCCCAAAAAAAAAAGCAGGAGGGACTGGAGATCAGTCAACGTGTACTTATTAGCAAAAATGACTCTGAGAGGGCTGGGCTGCATGCCTGTTTTGATGTGCTTTGAGGCTTGCAAAGTGGGCTTGTACTAACAGAATATTGATTTGAAAAGGCTTCCGAGACGGAGAGCACGTGTTTTGTCGTTTCTTTTCTTTGGGCAAACTCTTTGGAGAGGGACCCCTGACTCATGTCTCTCCTTGGTCAAGGAATGCGTTGCACATGATACAACCCTCTGCAACTCTGTTGTTAACCGCTGCAACGTTACAGGCTCATAGAAAACACGTCTCTCTCTCTCTCTCTCTCTCTCTCTCTCTCTCTCTCTCTCTCTCTCTCTGTCACTCCTTCCATTTACCATTATCACCATCTCACCTTTCCACCCTCCCCTCCCTTTCTCTCAGTCAATAGCACACAGTGACAGCTTATATAACGAGCCGAGTTCTAAAGTGAACTCAACTCCCCTTGATCTCAGCCTTTTTTTCCTAAATGACTCACTCCAGTTATAACACTTCATCGAGAGTGAGAGACACAGCTGAAAGGGGGAGGGATGGGAGGGGGATGGGGGGGGGGTAGAGACGTGACACGAGAGGAGAGGAAACACAGGTTTAATTATTCGTCTATACTGCATTGACAGAGCGAGAGAGCGAGATAGATAGAGAGAGAGAAAGATGGAAAGAATGAAGGATAGATGGAGAGGCACAAAGAGAGAGAGAGAGAGAGAGAGAGAGTGACAGAAAACAAGAAAAAAGGGAGGGAGAAATAAAGAAAAAGTGAGTGATTTTGACCCAGATGAGGAGGTGTATCTATTCATAGTACAGTGGAGCACCCTGGGAGCAGAGGCGTGAGGGAACTCCGTGAGTTTGTGAACTCTGGAAAAAAAAATCATACTTGTACTCCAGTTCTCCTCTGAATGTTGCTCAACAATTGCTTTTCTCTGATTCTCCACAATAAATGTAATAATTGTTTGGTTGCGAAAGCCCTCCACCACATTTTGGTTACTGAACTTTTTTCCCCACTGTAAAGTGATATCAAACGCTACACGCTGAAAATGTACTGCATAGAGATTTTACCCTCCGCGCCCACAGGGTACTGTGTCCTCTGAGAGGCCTTGGTGAGAGTGTGTGTGTGTGTGTGTGTGTGTGTGTGTGTGTGTGTGTGTGTGTGTGTGTGCGTGCGTGCATGCATCAGTATGTGCTGGGAGAACGGTATACCCAGAGAGGGAGAGGTGAACCAGAGGACCCCCGTCTCCAAGCCCCGCTCTGGAGACGCCTCTTCCCAGGAATGGCGTCCCGACGCAGGGCTGAGCGAACGAGAGACGCCGGGCCTACCCGTCCACGCTGGCTCTCCCCTGGGACCAGCTCCTCTTTCATCTCCACATCTCCTCGGGGTCCCCGGCAACGCTCCACTGACGGGAGGGGAGGGGAGAAGAGAGGGAGCGAGAGAAAGAGAGGGAGAGAAACACTGAGGAGTAATGTTTTTGCCCTAGAGGTTGAGACAGCCGGATACACTTGCAACCAGGCCGGGGTCATTCTTAGGGGGTTTGGATCAGGCTGGCTCCCCTGTCACAGACTCCCCCCCCCCCCTGCGTAGATTAAACAGAACGCGGGCTGTAGGTAAACAAGAGCCCCCTTTTTGTACGGCGGGATGGTCTTTGATTCCCGTCGGCAGCTGTACGCAGCGTCCCCGCGTCTCTGCCAGCAGCGCTGAGGCTGAGCTAAAGACACACCGACTGTCACTTCCGATCGCCTCAGCCTTCCGCCGCGCCGCCGTTACGGTACCTCGGCTGATTAGCGGCCATGCCTCTCCGCGTTGACGGAGGGGGGGAGAGGGGAGAGATGAGAGGGCCGGGGAGGGAGGGAGAGTTTTAACGGAGATGAGCTGCGGCAGGTGTTGGGTGACACCAGACAAAAGAGAGATTTTGACATCTCACTCAAAAAAAAAAACAAAAAAAAAAAGACAAAACAAAAAAGAAAAGAAAGAAAACTTCCTGCCTGCTATTCCATGTGAACTCTATCTCGCACGCCGGAGACTAACTTTCTTCCTCCTCTCGCTTAATTGCTGCTCTTGGAATCCCTCGTTCTCCTCCTCTTATCCTCCTGTGTGTGTTGTCTCTCCCTCTTCGCCTCTCGTGGCCCTCGCGTCTTTCTCCGTGGCATCTTCGCCTAACACGTCTTTTTCCTTCCGCTGTCTTGTCCCTCTCCCCTCTGTCCTCTCCTTTTCTCTCCTCGCCCCCCCCACCCACCCCTCTTTTGGCTCTATGTTTTAGGGAGGGGTGGCGATGCGGAGCCACGCGTTTCGTCAGTTTCTTGGCAGCAGCGAGTCGTCACGGCCGCGGTAACTAAACTTCCGATAAAATCAATGTTTAATTCAGATGACTGCGGGCCATTGACAGAAACAGTGGAAGCCTTTCATCTACAAAGGGCCGAGAGAAAGAGAGAGAGAGAGAAAGAGACAGAGGGAAAGAGAGTAAAAGAGGGGGAAAGAGAGGGAAAGAGAGGGAAACCGAGAGACGAGGGGAATCTGTGGGATTAATGGAGTCGTCAAAGGCTCCCCCCGTTTACTACAAGGAGAAACCTCCTGCCTCTCCATTACGTGCCGGAGAAATCAAGGCCTGTGTGTGTACGTGTGTGTGTGTGTGTCTGGGACTATGATTTAGTGTTGGGTTTTGTTGTACGCTCCATTATTGATAGTCATTACAGTGGTGCTGCTTTTTGATTACCTCCTCCATCCTCCAACCAAAACACTAACCCCCCCCCCCCCCCCCCCATCTCTCTCTCTCTCTTTCTTTCTCTCTCTCTCACTCTCTCTTTCCTGACATTCGCCATCCCTGTCCCTGGCTATCATAAAGCCAACTACAAACAACGCTGCAGTCTGTACAGCCTGTTCTTCTGTTGAGGTCAATACAGTATCACACCCACACACAACAAGACCGATAAAAGCACGAGTTCCGAGCATTTCAGAGCCTTCTTGCACTAGACCCTAAAATGTGGTGTTGGCTAAGGATGAGGGTGACCGAAATCTTGGCTATTTGGAGTTCAGCCCCGTATTTCAACGGTGCACCTAACCGTGGGCCTAATTTAGAGGTGTGAAACTTTGTTTTGCAAGCAGCATGAGCTTACTGACAACTTTTCTGAAGAATGAAACCCTGTTTTGCCAACAACTGGAAATAACCGTTCAACCCATCGCAGGTCAAAAAAAAACAGGATTAGGCTGAACCTGCCCGCTAAAAATAAAAATAAAAACAAACACAAACCGATGAGACTTGTACAAGTTTGGGATGTGTGGATGTGCTGTTCTCCCATCTGTCCTAAGCGGGGATGAGCACACATTGATATGATATGCATTTATGCAGTATTCAATCCACGGATTATCAGCCCAACATCCCGGTTGTGATTTATGATAAGCAGAGTCAGTGAGATGACAGAGAGAATGGAAAGCCTTTAGTGTGTCAAGTGTAATTAAGGTTTATACCATCCCAGAGGCAAATAATCAAAACAGCATGTCACCATTACTGTATCTGTATGTATGTATTCATGTATGTATATGTGTGCATGTGCGTGTGTGTGTGCGTGCGTGTGTGTGTGCGCGTGTGTGTGTGTGTGTGTGCCTGCGTGCGTTGCCACGTGTGCAGTGAGCAGAGCGTCTGTCCCTTCGTCATAGCGACTTGGGGAAAATGTCAGACCTTTAACCTTTACCACGTGACCTCGGGCGGCGGTTAGGTCACGTGTCCGTCGTTGCCTGTCGCGCACACACACACACACTCCAAACCAACAACAAAACCCCCACAGAGAGACTAGAGAAGAGACACAGAGAGAGAGTTGAGAATCTGTTCCCCCAAAAGGTGGTGAGCAGAAGGTGAGGATTGGAAAAGGAGTGGAAGAAAGGGATGAGACGAAGGAGAGGGAGGGAAAAAATAGGGGCTGCTACTCCCATTACATAATGAATGAGATGATCCACACTTTCACTGTGGAGGCTTTATTCATATTCTCCCTTCTGTTCACACCTTACAACACACGCGCACACACACACATGCGCGCGCGCGCACACACACACACACACACACACACACACACACGCGCGCACGCGCACACACACGCACACATACACACAACACAACACAAACCAACTTGACAACCCATGGTGTCGCATCAAAGCTGCACCCTGCTGCATGTTCCTCGCCAAGTATTTGTGTGTTTTTGTGTGTGTGTGTGTGTGTGTGTGTGTGTGTGTGGGTGAGTTTGTGTCCTCAGTGTGTACGTGTCAGTATGTATTGCGCTGTGTCCACTGAGCTAAGGGGCCGTTAAGTGAGTGACATGTGACAACGCTACAAAGATAGAAATGTCAAATTAGGAGGATGCACTCTGTGATGGAGGGAGCGGGGAAGGAGAGAGCGAGGGACGGAGAGGGGGGGGTGGCGTGGGGCGGTGGTGGTGGTGGTGGAAGGGCAGGAAGCCTGGAGAGATGAGCACATCGCCGCAGCCGCTGTCACTTCCTATTAGCACCCCCCCCCCCACTCCTTCCCAACCCTTTCCCACCCCACCCCCCACCCCCACCCCCAACCCCCTTGTATACACACACACAGGCTGGGATAGTGATTAATTCATTAGGCTTGGATTGGGTTGGAGGGGTGAGGGAGACGGGGGGGTGGGGGGGAGGTTGAATGTAAATCATCAGAGGTGATGGAATGCTGGGTGGCATGCTGTGGGTTAACCAGGCTGCCGGTCTCCTCACATTGACCGTCCCCCGATTGTTACCCAGGAGGCACTGCGTCGCCTTGGACCTTTACTGACCAGGAAGTATGCTCCTCGGTTGCCATGGCAGGGTGGAGGGTTAAACGCTGGAGGGTCTTCCGTCTTGTTTTGTTAATTTGTGTCGTAAACATCGCCGTTTGGATAGAGAGGCAGCGTACTGTACAAGCATGGCGTTAGCTTATGGCACCACCAGGGTGGTTGTTGATGCAGCTATTGTTATTTTAGAAATGTTGAGGGCGTGTAGTTAGTTGTCTTTGTGGTTGTGTAGTTAGTCTGCCACAGGAGACAAACCGTAGTGGAAGGGGAGTGAGGGGGCCAGGCTGGCGCAAAACACTGGACCAACTCTAATCCGACACCCACCTACAACAACGCTCTGCCTTCTACACACACGGCAGCAATGCAAACAGACCAACACAAACGTGGTGCTGTACAGGAAAACACACAAAGGCAAGTTCCTTTTAAAAGGACCAAGTATTACCACGGAAAAAACTAAAAAACATGGTTTCAGCACCAGTTCAGCATACGAGCTAGAGAAATAAAAGGGGGGATTTCCGTCGTCTCTGTCTGATTTGGAGAGCCGCTCCAGGGATATATACAAACTCACCTCCCTCACAAACCCTCTTCAAAACATGACGGTGGACGTGATCACGGCACATGATCTCATCGTGGGTTTTTTCCGCAGCACAGCACAGCACAGGACCGGGGCTGGGTGGGGGGGGGGGGGGTTGGGGGAGCTCGTTCCTCTCCAGTGCCCCTGTGGCTCTGGGTCTTCAGGACGGAGGACCGGTCCGCTGGGAGTGGGCCGGCGGCCCAGATCTCACAGAGAGGGAACCACCCCGGCCATCTGTGGGTCTCCACAACCCACCTGGCACCTCGCGGTGCCAACGCCGAGCGCACGCTCCCTCTCTTCACGGCGATGGAGGCACGGGGGGAGAGAGAGAGAGCGAGAGAGAGAGAGAGAGCAAAGAAGGGTAGAAAATATAACATCAAGAGAGATAACGAGAAAGAGAGAGAGAGAGATTATGTGGGCTGAAGCCGAGGGAGAGACAATGTGTCCCTGAAGTATTGAGTTGGCAGGCTAAAGGTCAGGACTCTCTGTACTGTACCTTCCATTAATACTTTACGTAAAGAGGGTCCATTTGTTTAGAGTGCTACTTTAGAGTAAGCACAGCGAGACTCTCTCTCTCTATGTATGTCTCTCTCTCTCTCTCTCTCTCTGTATGCCTCTGCTCGTTCTCTCTCTCTCTCTCTCTCTGTATGCCTGTCTCTTGTTCTCTCTCGATGTGTGTATGTCTCTCTCTCTCTGGCGATGTAGCACAGTGTTCCGGCAGACGGTGGGCCGGGCGGAGGGGGCGAGCAGCGCGGTCGAGTCGACCTTCTGCGGTGGCGGCGGGGTGGGAGGGCAGGAGGAGAGCCCCGCGCCCCGCTCGGGCCTGCAGAGAGGCCATCTGGACAGGGGGAAACACACGCAGAGCACCTGGCCAGACCTGGAGCAGCACGGAGCTCACACTCACACACACACACACACACACACACACACACACACACACACACACACACACACACACACACACACACGGCAAAAAAAGACAAGCATATCGATGCACACGCACACGCCCATAACAAGGCATGCCCATGCAAAGGCAGACATGCATGAGCAAGATAAGCCTGCTTTCGCATGCACGTATACATGCGCACCCAAGTTATCGTGCACAAACGAGATCATGCACTGTTTCTTCATGCTGATTCCAGAAACACATACATGCACTTATGTGCACACAGCAGGGTAATAATGAAGAGATTTCAAATGGTGGAGTATTGGCACAAGAGATGGCATCTTCTCCATATTGCAGTACCTACCAGTAAAAAGCAAATCTGAGTGACCATTTAAAGTAATAATGTTGCGATGTTGCATGTATCCCACAATTCCAGGCACGAATGTGTGAATAAATTCTCACCCTCGCTTGTGCACTAAAGTGATTCAGCTGTGGGTGAATCAAAAGCAGCGGCAGGTGTTCTAACATCTGGTGCTGAAGGCCTCTCTAAGACGGACGTCCAAGCCACAGCAAAGTACAGCCTTCCTCTGCCACTCTGCCTTTTAGTGAGGTCCTCGTCAACAACAACACACACACACACGCACGCACGCACGCTAACACACTACCACTTACTTAAGTCTTCACCCCCCAAGACTCCCACACAAACGCCCGCACAAAGCCTTAACATCTCTCCCCACCGCTCTCTCTCTCTCTCTCTCTCTCTCTCTCTCTCTCTCTCTCTCTCTCTCTCTCTCTCTCTCTCTCTCTCTCTCTCTCTCTCTCTCTCTCTCTCTCTCTCTCTCTCTCTCTCTCTCTCTCTCTCTCTCTCTCTCTCTCTCTCTCTCTCTCTCTCTCTCTCTCTCTCTCTCTCTCTCTCTCTCTCTCTCTCTCTCTCTCTCTCTCTCTCTCTCTCTCTCTCTCTCTCTCTCTCTCTCTCTCTCTCTCTCTCTCTCTCTCTCTCTCTCTCTCTCTCTCTCTCTCTCTCTCTCTCTCTCTCTCTCTCTCTCTCTCTCTCTCTCTCTCTCTCTCTCTCTCTCTCTCCTCCGCCCGTTCTGCGACCGTGAAGCCCGGCTGGATCTGCCAGGCGATGAGTGTTTTACATGCGGTTAAAGCGGAATGTGGCTGGCCCGCGTTTGGAGAGCGCTACATTTGGTTAAAAGCCATTATTATGGTAATGTGAGGGTGCTTGAGATAATGGCTGGATAAGAGCAGCGCCACTGTCTCTGACATAACAACCCCGCTCCTATCTGTCTGTCGGGCTCCCGCGCTCTCGCTCGCCACCTCTCCCGTTCTGGCGGGCCCTCTCTTCTGCCAAGCACGGCGCGGCGGAGAGAGAGGGGAGAAAAGAAAAACAAAAAAGAATAAAAGAAACAAAAAAAAAATACCTGCTTTACGCCGGTGATGTTTTTTGGATTCGGGAGCAGAAGCGCTACGTCAGATGTTCTCCATTGTGCCGGGGGTTCTCTGTGAGGTTCAAGTGATCGTGTTTCCAGAGCTAGTTCGCCACGCTAAAGAAACCCTGCTGCCACACGCGCCGCAGCGAGCAGGGAGGGACAGCGAGAGACGGGCCGCCGGTGACCCCTGGTTGTTCCGCTGGCGGGGGGCTAACAGCCGTGGCGGGCTCCGGGGGGGGGGGGGGGAGGAGACAGACAGGGCTAGGGGAGTCGGTCCCGGCCGCCCCGGAACAGCAGGATCCGCTCACAGAGGAAAAGGAAAGAGAAAAAAAAAGACTCAGCATAAATCACTGGGACTACATGTTGTTCAGGTCAGTGGCACTGAAGAACAGAGAGGCTGGGGATGGCGACGGTGAGAGTGATAGAGAGACGGAGCGACAGGAAGGAGCGGAGCGAGGAAGAACAGCACAGAGGAAAAAGGAGGGGGTGTCGAAGGAATGACAGAGGGACAGAAAGACCGAAAAAGGAGGGAGAGAAAGAAGGGGGGGGGGGGGGGGATGTAATGCCATGCACATCGAATTTCCCCTAATATGATTTTGCGTTCTGTGTCTATTCAAGTCGCTGCTGATTTGGTTGTGTGTTCTAATCGTATCAGAGCAGGGATTCGCTCTGGTTTCTCCACTGTTGTTGTGGCTCCTTCCTCTTATTGGAGTTGGCATCAGCCTGCATGACACAAATCCCCTCTGATAAATTAAAAATGATTGATTCAGAGTCAAAGATGGAAACTGCACCGCAGGGAGTTTGAATGTGTGCGTGTGTGTGTGTGCGTGTGTGTGTGTGTGTGTGTGTGTGTGTGTGTGTGTGTGTGTGTGTGTGTGCGCGCGCGCGTGGGTGTGTGTGTGCGTCTGGTGGAGGGAGGGTGTCTACTCTGGCGGATTTATCACACACTAAAGGAATGTGAGTTGATGATGGATATCACACATATATCAGACTCAATGCCACCGCGATAAATGTAAACGGCAAGATGTCTGGCTTGTGCCTTTTGAAGGCTTAAAGCGCCATTCCTGAACGCATCCATCCGTGAGGGAACACGTTCGGGGGGCTGGGGTGCGTCGTATGTGCTCCGTATTACAGTTCATACACATTTACTCTACACACCTAGATTCATTAAGTACACATATTCACGACATATAGAGCCACTGTCGTACACACACACTCGCACACACACACACACACACACACACACACACACTCACATGTGTTGCGGGCTCCAGCTCTCCCAATTAAGCAGAGTGTTGTGGAGCGTCGGTGTCGGGGGATTCTGCTTTCTTCTCCACTGTCAGGTCCCATCACAAAGACTCCTCATTAGTGTCAACCTCAGCTGTGCTACCACCGCCACACTCCTCTCTCTCTCTCTCTCTCTCTCTCTGCCTCTCTCTCTCTCTCTCACACACTCTTTTGCTCTCTCTCTCTCTGGCCTCTCTCTCTCTCTCTGTCTCTCTCTCTCTCTCTCTCTCTCTCTCTCTCTCTCTCTCTCTCTCTCTCTCTCTCTCTCTCTCTCTCTCTCTCTCTCTCTCTCTCTCTCTCTCTCTCTCTCTCTCTCTCTCTCTCTCTCTCTCTCTCTCTCTCTCTCACACACTCTTTCTCTCCCCTTGTCCTCTTTCTGGTCATCTTTCTCTCTCTTTATACCCCTATCTCTCCTGTTTCTTCATTGCTCTCTCCACCTCTGTCCATCCTTCGTTTTCTCCCCTTTGCTCTCTCCCACCCTGTTGAACGTTAAGGGTAACGGAAACCAACGAGAGCTTAAACACAGATGACGTGTCTCCTCCCAGGCTCCTTTTACTATTCCTTAACTACCTTTCGTACCAGCTGCCCACTCATGCTGTAATATGCATGAAGGCTTTCGCCACGGCAACATAAATAATGTGGCCACTCTCTGACCCTTTTGCCGCGTTGGCAAAAAGCGCGGCGCGTCAGGCCCTTTCTCGGATCAAGTCTGAATTTGACCCCGAAACGGCAGTGCTGAAGCCGAGCAGGGAGGAGGAGGTAACGTGCCCCCTGAAATACGTTCTCTACGGCGTTCTCCGAGCGAGCCGCCAACTCTGGATCCGCTCACCCGAGAGCGGAGCGCGTCGCTGGCGCCGTGGATCAACGGAAGAGGGCGCCGCACAAAGGGTAAACAAGTCGACGGGAGAGTCCCCCCACAGGCACGCGGAACGGACAGCGAGATGTGACGGCCCCACGACTTGTGTTTGTTGTGGGTGTCTTCCTAATCAGCGGTACCCCCCCCCCCCCCCCCATCGCCCCGCTCCCTTCCCCAGGCTCCTCCCGCTCCCCTCCACCACCACTCTGTAATTAGGAAATGGGGCCTTTGATTCTGGCAAGGAGCTTGGGATGCCATGCTGGGATACGGCTCGTCCAGTCCCAGGCTGAGCTTCCCCTAACACTCCCTCTCTTCCCTCTTCTCAACCTCTCTTTTTTACTCTCTCTCTCTCTCTTTCTCTGACTTCATTTTGCTCTTACTTTTTCTCTCTCTGACTCTCTCTCTCTCTAACTCTCTCTCTCTCTTTCCCCTCCCCCCTCCCTGTGTGCATTTGGAATCAAAGACATGATAATTAGCCTGAGTAGAAGTTCATCTGGTCTCTATTATATTCCTTCTTAATTAATAGTGTGTAATAATGAAATGGATATTCTCAGATGCACTCTGTGGCCCTGTGCGCGCGTGTGTGCGTGTGCTCGCAATTCACAAGTATGTGCGTAAGCATGAATATCTTTTAGGGGGCACACACACACACACACACACACACATAACTTTAAACCAAATCATAAGACGCAGCATAGATAAAAGGGAGTGAGTGTCAAAAGCTCACAAACTTTTCTCTCTCCCTTGCCTCCCCTTTCCTCTCCTCTCTACTCCCTTTGCAGCATGCCTCTTTTCATACCATTTGTAGACACCTAATGAGGACATTTCTGTCATGCTCCTCAATCACACACACACACACACACACACACGCACACACACGTGCACACACACACACACACACCTACACACACACACACACACACACACACACACACAGCAACCAACCCCAGCAATCTAGCTACGAGTCCCAGGTATCTAAGACTTCTCACACAGTACACCTTCCCCAGAGTAAGAGCAACAACAAATAAAGTAAAAAAAAAAAATAGAAAGGTTATTTACTTCAGTTGGATGTTGGGGAGGGATGGAGGGTGGAGTGAGGGGTATAGGAGGAGAGACTTGAAAGGAGAAGTGTTGTGAACAGGACTGGGCTGCGTTCACTAATCTCCGAAGAGGCATAAAGTGAGCATGCCAACCACCTTCGGCTCAGAAGGGGGAGAAATTCCATTGGTTTGGTGATAAATAGGATTTAAGTGAGGGTGACAGCGTGTGTGTGTGTGTGTGTGTGTGTGTGTGTGTGTGTGTGTTTGTGTGTGTGCGACTGCGTGTGTGTTTACGCGCATAGGGGATACGAACGAACGCATGAGGCAGATCCACAACAACGGGCATCCCTCCAGCTACCCCGAGATCCTTTGCTCTGGCGCTCACGGTGACTTATCTCGCCCAAACAAAGATGGATGTGTCAGTCCCCCTTATTAAAACATGCCTTTAGCCGGGGCCGCCAATCTCCAGGAGGAAACGGCTTTCAGGGCCCGAGATTGACAGGAACAATGAAAGCAAAACAACATCCTCATTTAGGCACGGCATCTCGGACATGATTGCTCGTTTTAAGCTGGGTGCTCCTATTGAGTTTTTCTTCACGTTTTTTTTTGGTGAGAGTTATTGCGGTGGCCCTTGTTTTCTACGGCTTAAAGACCCCCCCCCTACCAGACGGCCATGTTTAAATCTTTAATTACCCTAAATACGTGTCCCTTTAGTTCAAACAACTCCATGATTAAATGCATATTCCTGACGGGGGCACACAGCGAGGCTTCCTCAGAGGGACCACGGTTAAGTCGACAGCTCTCGTCTGTGTGCGGTTTTGTTTGTCTGACTGTCAACTTTTTTCTCCCTCCCCCACCCCCCCCTCAAACAAACAAACCCACCAAGACTCCACCTCGGCGTCCGCCCGGGGTTTGAGTGCACACACACGCACGCACGCACGCACGCACGCACACACACACGCACACACACACACACACACACACACACACACAACACACACAGCTATGATTCCAACGAACGATCCTCTATCACATTATCGCACAGATGTGATCGTTTCAGCTTACGGGGGGGAGGGGGGGGGGGGGGGGTGAGGAAATGAATAGATTGCTCTTGACAAACCAACAGTGACAAGAGGAGCCGACGGAGAGATATATACCTCCAGCTTCGCGCGGGATTAGCCCCGCGCCATCTTACGCTGGAGACAAACGCAGCCAGCCATGTGTTGCTATTTCCATCGGAGACGCAGACAAAAGCCGGGAGGAGAAGCCGGGGCTCGTTTGAAGTCGCCGCTGGATGATGGGGGCCGTCCTCCTCCTTGCATTAGCAGATTAGAGATGTTTTATGAGCCAGTCACTGCAGATGATATGGTGGGCCGTGATAGCGCGCGCGGGAAATGACAGAGGCCAAGAAGGGGCTCAACACACTCACAGATTTATGAGAACAATATAGAAAGGAGGGAGGGACGGGGACGGGAAGGGGGGGGGGGGACACAGAGAAGACAAAAGCACACAGATCTCAGGATCAACGAGCATATGTAATTGGCCAGGCCCTTAGGATCACATGCGGTGGCTCCTTCAAAGCGACAGTCGGCAACGCCGTGCGGACAACACGCGTGTGACCCAACACGGATTCCTGTTTAATGAAGTCCGGGCCTTCGAAGGCGGCGCCGCGCACCTTCATTTAAATCGCAAATCTTTGTCGCACCCAGCAGCGGAGCTCAGCGGGAGATGATTTAAAGTCGCCCCCCCCCCCCCCCGCCGACACGCCAGAGCGTTTCATGGGTTGCCAACCAAAGTTTCCTCGCACACTTCCACGCAGAAGTGGCCGACTAAGACGAAGCAAGTCTTTGAAAAGTCCTGCGGCTGTAAGTCCGATTTCGCCTTTTCCTCCTTTCCCATTTGCCTCTCTCTGATGTCTTGCCAGAGTGATATAGGTATAATCTCTGGGAGGGGAGGAAGAGGGTGCTAAAGAAGAAAGAGAGAGAGAGACAGCCAGGACACCAGATCAGCGCCTTACGTAATTCACGTAAAAAGTCCTCCCACGACAACGCAGGCTTCATTTACCTAACAGCACGTGCCACGTTTGATCCAAGTCACAGTTCACGTTTTCGATTTCAGAAAAACCTGAAAGTGAATTAACACACGTACACAGTTACACATATAGAAGCTAAATCGCACAAGTAAAAAAACAACATGGCGGATTTCGAAAGGAGGTCTTTAAACAGGATTTGTTGAGATGGTGGATATTAGCCACATGTCGTGCTAATGTATTGTCAATGTCAGCTCCTCAAAGCTGTAAACCTCCAACCTGGAACAGACAGGCACGTAGGCCAGAGGCAGAGGAACGCAAGTGTGCACACACTCTCTCTCCCTGTCTCTCAGTGCCCCTCTCACAAACACACAGACACACACACACAGACACAGACACACACACACACACACACACACACACACATCTATCACGTCAGGCCTCTGTCAGGACGATCACTCGTGTCAGTCCGTAACGTGGGGCTCTCGGTCCACGTTGGGCAGAGGCTGGTGCTGCCGTCGTGTCTCGGATGGCGGAGACCCCGACACCCGGGGGGGACAGGCCCTCTCTGCGGCAACGCTGCCCTGGCCTGCGCCCTCGCGTGCCACCATGCCCAGTCGCGTGGACATCTGCCATTCTGACCGGTGTCAGCGTGCGTTGCGTCTCCCCGGCTAACGCTAGCTGACACACAGGCACCCCCGTAGGCGCCGCGCAGCGCCGGGTAGGCCGGGCGCGTCTCGTCTGCGCGGCGGAGCCACAAAACCGGCCGACACATTGACCTATTCTTTTAGCTTTAGCGTCAATGTCAGGGCCGAGGCCGCCGCTCGCGTCCAAACACCGCCAGATGAAAATCCCCGGCGCCAGATAACCTCCGTCGCCGCCGCACATCAAAGAGGCAAACATAAATAAGCGTGGCTCGCTAACGCGCCCAACAGGAGGTGAGGGAGTTAACCCTGTGAGCGGAGCACCAGTGGGGACGACATCAAACACGGAGCGTGGCCAGGGGGCAGGCTGCGGCGCCTTGCCGGGGGGAGAGCTACAGCGGAGCGGGGCCGAGCTCCGCTGCCACAGCCTACGGTGGTTGCTATAGAGACAGATAGGCGACGGAGAAAAACAAGCCGCGGAGTTTGCGTTTAAACAGTCGACGCCCACTAGTAATAGTCGGTTTGGCTCTGCCTGGCGACAACGACAGTTTCAACTACTACCTTGCCGTGACACACACACCCACAGACACACACACACACACACGCACGCAACCGGAACCTTACAGCGCAGCTAGTTTTACCAGTGTGCACGTTGGCAGACTACAGTAGAAATATACTGACGGTCCATTACATAACATATGATGAATAATGGACTACAGTAGAAATATACTGACGGTCCATTACATAACATATGATGAATAATGGACTACAGTATTTCGGCGCGTGCATAATGAGCCACCGTGTTGAGCTGGGAGCCAGCGGGTTATGTTTTTGAATCTTGCTTCTCCCATCTCCCTGCTGAGTGAACAGCGTTCCATATGGACATTCATATCATGCATGTGGCGCTGCCCTTTTGTGTGCAGACCCCGGCGTTCACCGGCTGTATGGATCACGGTGCTTTATGTACTTAAACACAGCTGTTTGATTGTGAAGAGAGGGAGAAGTAGGCGTAATAGCCCGAGGGCTGCTCACCATCTCTCTCTCTCTCTCTCTCTCTCTCTCTCTCTCTCTCTCTCTCTCTCTCTCTCTCTCTCTCTCTCTCTCTCTCTCTCTCTCTCTCTCTCTCTCTCTCTCTCTCTCTCTCTCTCTCTCTCTCTCTCTCTGTCTCTCTCTCTCTCTCCCTTTTTTTTTCTCTCTCCCTCCCTCTGGCACTCGCTCTGTTCCACAACACCCAAAGTTATATTTCCAAAGTTGGACTGTGAAAGTGTGTTTTTTTCTCGTGCCCGTGGTTGCACGTCACGACACAGGCCGATCCTTTGGTGGAGTGCCTCTGAACACAGAGAGAGAACCCGACGCTCCACACCCTCCGTGCACGGTGCACTTCGTAGAGCCATCGAGGAGCCGGTGTGCCTTCGGACTACGGTCCCACACTTGTCATATTATCAATGGCCGTGCGGTGAAATAATTCTCGGCTTCATATATTGCGGACATCGACGGCGGAGAAGATAGATGCAGAGGTGAGCGTGTGTGTGTGCGTGTGTGTGTGTGTGTGTGTGTGTGTGTGCACGCCCTGCACTGGGCGCTTCGTTTAGAGATAATATGATCTGTCTCTCAGTGGGGGAATAGGAAGATGGAGGGAGGTGAAGGAGTGCACGAAAAAGAGATGAGATAGACACATGGACCTGAAGGCCTCCGAGCCTGAAGGAGATTACAGCATTATTGCTCTGAGACTCCACTCTGACATCAGCTGTGTTTCACCACAAACCGCCTGACCCCCCCCAAACGCACGCACATTCACACTCGCATGCGCAAACACACTTCATGTATGACCAAACACACACGCACACAGCAAAAAACGTTCCACAATAAGGAGTGAAACCTGAACAGAGGTGGATAACACTATACGTATATACAGAGGGAGAGATCATACAAAATACAAACGCGGAGGGTCTGAATGGCGCACAACGCAACGCCAGAGAGCGAGTCTGTCACCTGTCGAAAAGCTAATACACGTGTGTGTCACGGTGTCTCTGCACCTCCTGGGTGTGCAACGGTTTTGGCGACATAGATGTGGAGGGGAGTGGGCTGGGAGGTTTGACAGGAAGAGGAAAGGAGAGGGGGGGGGGGGGGGCATAAGAGGGGTTTGTCGAGAAACGCCAGGTGGGTGGAGAGATGGGGGCGGAGGAGAAAAAGGCCTTTCCTGTGACCACTGTGGAATTTGGAATCCTCCATTCAACGGGGAGGCAGGGGAAGGTGGGCGGGTGGCGGGGAGACGTGCAGGGGACGCTTTATGTGGAACGAGAACAGAAGGCAAAAAGCAAGATCGAGTAGGTGGATGAGAGAGAGAAGAGAAGACAGGGGGAGGGAGACCGGAAGAAGGAAACACCAGTAAATGGGCTTGAGAGAGAGACAAAGAGAGAGAAAGGGAGAGAGAGAGAGAGAGAGAGAGGGCACATTGAATTGAATTGTATTGAATTGAGAGAGAGAGAGAGAGAGAGAGAGAGAGAGAGAGAGAGAGAGAGAGAGAAAGAGGTAGCCCCAGCGGTCGCCCCCTCAGTGCTGCTGTGACAGCGTCAGTATAGGAGAGGAGCCTGTCCAACCACCCACAGAGCAACAGTAACCAGGGGAGCCCTGTTGCTGCCCGCCCGCCCGCCCGCCCGCCCGCCCGCCCGCCCGCCCGCCTGCTTTCCTCCCACACCACATCCAATACCAGCCAGGACCTTCCCTTCCCTCCCACGGCCGTGTACGGGGTTACTGGCCTATTATCTCACCCACGTACCAACAGCAGCGCTGCGTGGCGGGCCGCACACAGAGCCAGCTCATCACCAGTCGACGGGGCTGATTGGCTGATTCCACGCGCCGTGCGTGGGGAGCGTCCGGTGTCGGGCGACAAACCCTGACCCCAACAATTCAATCGACGTCTGTCGGGCTCTGCCCTCTGCCGCTCCGACACAATCCGCCGAGGAGAGGATGACAGGGACACGGGAAGGGGAGACAGAGAGGCGCCGGGAGAAAGGGAGGTAAGAGAAACGCGCAGAAAGAGATTCCAGTGTTCTTACCCTCGAACAGGGGCTGCGCTGAGAACTCTGTCGGGCATTCGATAAAGGTGCGCGTTTGCACAGACACACACCCAGATACACACACGCACACGCGCGCACACACGCAGAGGGGGACACGTATGAACCTACACACAGGGATGCTGAAAGGGATGCTGAATGAACTATATTGTAACAGTGAGTGGGTGGAGGTTAGCCCCTGGCCTCTCCCCGGAAACCAGCAGCCTCATTACTAAAGCAAACACACGCACGCACGCACGCACGCACGCACGCACGCACGCACACAGAGAGACAAAAGGGGCTTCCCCGGCCGGTATCAACTGTTAGGGCAGCCATGGCACGGAGGTATCAGACCAAACAACACCTCCCTGGCAGATAGCCGGCCCGGCCATCCATTATTCACAGCGCTGTCGACTTCTAACAGGCAGGACAAACACACTGTTCTGAAACATCAGGCTCAACAACTAGCTGGCCATGAAACGGCACAGCATGTCTTTTTTTTTTTGGGTCTTTGTGGGAGTGTGTGTGTGTGTGTGCAGCTGTCTGTGTGTGTGCGAGTATTCTATTGTGCTGTCGGTGAACATTTCATTTCGGTTAGGGATTTAGGAAGACACCAGATCCAGCAGGATGCATTTTACAGGATCTTCAATAAGTCAGCTATAAATTATTGGAATGATTGACTAATAATCAATCATCAATAATATATAATCAATTTGCGATGAGTCTTTTTTTTGTGTTTATGAAGTTAGTTTGGAAAAAGCAATGCGACAGGAGGGAGAAAAAAAAATGTTAGCGTCAGAATATTGATGTAATATTTATGAAGCCATATCAAGAGGTTCTTGTTCCATTATTCAGAGCCGCGGGTGGAGTGTGTGTGTGTGTGTGTGTGTGTGTGTGTGTGTGTGTGTGTGTGTGTGTGTGTGTGTGTGTGTGGACCCGGCTTGCGATAACAGACTGCAGTAGATGCGGAGGTGGGTGGAAAAGGGCTTCCCCGACACGATGGAACAGTGTCACGCTAGTTAGCGTTCCATAAACAAAGGCCCAAAGAGGCCGTGCCGGGCGACACAAGGATATCGGAGAGGCCAGCTGTTACATAAACACACGCCGTCGAGGCGGCACCGAACCTGCCCGTCGCCATAGGGACCGATTCAGTGCAAACAAACAAAGACGAGAGCAAACACACGGCGAAGGAACACAAGGACAACTTTACGAGGCCGAAAACGATCCGAGGGAGGGCTGCGCCCGTGTTTACACTTCCTGTTCCTCGTCGCCACTCGGCCGGCCTCCATTTGTTCGCTCGCTTTTCTTTTTCATTATGGATGGACATGGGTCCTCCACTATCCCTGGGTAGTCTGTACGCGCGTGTGTGTGTGTGTGTGTGTGTGTGTGTGTGTGTGTGCGTGTGTGTGTGTGTGTGTGTGTGTGGGTCTGGCTCTGGATTAAAAGAAAACGAGTGTTTTTTTCTCACAATAGAAACATTACACGTGACATTTTTGTCATGAAATAGTCGTGTTTCTGGGCACCATCCTTTTTTCATTTCAGGATCTGTTCTTTTCCACCAAATCGTCTTCTCCCTCTCCTATGGCTGTTTTCTCCCTAACACTCTCTCTTTCCCTGCCACCTCCCTTCGCTTGTCGCTCCCGTCTCCTCAGCCGGGTAAAGCTCAGCGGATGCCCCGCGATCGGGTGACTCACCCTGCCAGTGAGTGTGTATATCACTCTGTGTGTGCGTGTGGTGTGTGCGTGCGTGTGTGTGTATGCTCATTGCCCTGGAATGGGGAAACAAATTGGTTTGTTTTCACCTCTCTGCCCCGTGCCCAGTGAGATCTTCTAGGCAAATGTCAGAACCAACCTGTGTCACTCATGCACCCCTAAGCAGGCTCCCCCGTTGTATGTGTGTCTGTGTGCACAATTCAGTGCAGGCAAAATGTCTATGTGTGGGTGAATGCATGCATTTATGTACATTAATGAGAGAGAGAGTGAGAAGGGAGAGAGTGTGTGTGTGTGTGTGTGTGTGTGTGTGTGCGTGCGTGCATGCGTGTGTGTGTGCGTGTGTGTGCCATTGTTGTGTTTTGTCGAGGCTCAATCAGTCTCGAATCACAGTCTAAAGAGTAGAAGCGAGACTGTGTGTCTGGCTATAGCACAGGGCAAGGAGCGTGTAGCTTGAAAAGCCATAATTAACTCAAAATAACTGTGATACAAAGATCAGGGCCTCCAACAGCTTTCAGTCTGGAAAGCGTGTTTCTTTGACACCTCTCCATTGTGCACTGGGTGTGTGGCAGAATGGGAGACAGGCTCATTGTGAATATATACTATATACACGCACACTGTTTGAGGTGCCTACCCATACATCAATATCCCTTTCTCTACGCTTTTTTTGCACCATGCGCGATAGGAATCCACGTCTTGCTCCACGTGTTAGTGGAATGCTCCCAGCCAAACGTTGGGAGAGGAACCCCTCGCTCTGCCCCCTTCCCCAACCTCCCCCAGTGCACACATCACAACGCAGGAGAGTTGGATCCCCCACAAACAACCCCCAACCCCCCAGTACTCTCTCTCTCTCTCACACACACACACACACACACACACACACACACACACACACACACACACACACACACACACACACACACACACACACACACACACACACACGCACACACGCGCAATCTTCCCGCCCATCCAGCCAACTGTTCATCTGTGTCAGTTATGTAAAGTGCAGGGAGAAAGACGGAAGCGCTCCCCGGACACTGACGTTGTCATCATACATTAAACAGCACCCCAGGTCTGACTAAACACCCTCTCATTAATAAACAATGAAGAGCAGTTAAATATAGATGTCCCCCTCCCCCTCTCTCTCTCTCTCTCTCTCTCTCTCTCCATCCTCACTTCCTCGCTGCCTGCCTGCCAGGCTCAGCCTGCCCGTGTGAGGAGCAGGGGGAGGCCCGTTGTGTTCAGCACCATGGATAGCGCCAGTGGGACGGCGGGCTGAGAGAGAGAGAGAGAGGGAGGCTACGGCCCGGGGCTCCTGTGGCACCTCACCTGAACAACGGGCCCGTGGAGGACGCACCGGGGTCGGGCGGGGCTAGGGAGTCGCGCGTGGTTCTCTATGTTCGGGTAGATGTACTGTATGTACGTGCCCTCACACATGAGCGCAGGTGAAAAGTGTGTGTGTGTGTGTGTGTGTGTGTGTGTGTGTGTGTGTGTGTGCGTGCGTGTGTGTGTGCGTGTGATGGTGTGATGACAGCGCGCCAGGTGTATCCTGACAGCGGACGTGCCACAGTAAACAGTGTCGCTGAGGTAAACACTCGCTGCCTGCTGACTGTCAGGGGGGGGGGGCTCAAACCCAAACTCCCCGGAGTCCCCCTTGCTCCCCGGCCCAACCCCTTCAGAGTCTTCCCCCTGCATTCAAACGCGCCTTCTACCCCTCCACCTCATCCCTCACTTCTCCCACCACACACGTCTCCTCCTCTTTTTCATCATTTGCCTCTTTTCGTCGCCACCCATAAATCCCTGTTACCATACGTTCCAGGTCCTCCACATTTATCTCCGGATCTTTCTGTTGGCGTCTCCATTCCTCTCCCTCTTTCTGGAAGCATTTCCTTGTCATGACATCTCTCTCACAGCTAACCATTTCCTCTCTCTCTCTCTCTCTCTCTCTCTCTCTCTCTCTCTCTCTCTCTCTCTCTCTCTCTCTCTCTCTCTCTCTCTCTCTCTCTCTCTCTCTCTCTCTCTCTCTCTCTCTCTCTCTCTCTCTCTCTCTCTCTCTCTCTCTCTCTCTCTCTCTCTCTCTCTGGGCACTCGCTCTCCCACTCCGCCCTATCAACCGTTCCTCTCCTCCTCTCCAGGTCCTCCATCTATCCGTCTCTCTTTGTCTGACTGCAGGTGCAGGATGGTTTCCCCCCTCTTCTCCTAAAGGGCAGATAGATAAACTTCACTCCCTGCCAAAACAGGCCCTGACCTGTGGTATGTCGACAAAGATGGACCGTCGGCGTTCCCAACAAACCCGTTGCTACCGACGAAAGGCTCCGTGGTGCAATGCTAGAGCGACAGCCACTGGGAAACGTTCATAGGAACCCCATTCAAACTAGAAAACAAAGCAAACTATACCCAGCACAGGGGAGTCTAAGTTTCCGTTCAAAACGAAACAAACAAAAACGATGTGGTAATGCTGTGTGTGTGTGCGTGTGTGTGTGTGTGTGTGTGTGTGTTTATATGTATACTAGAGACGATTCCATGGCCGCTGTGACCTCCCGGAGACTGCGAAGGTCAAAGCTCCACCCCTGGGCAGCGGCCAGCTGTCAGTTTGCCCAATCAGGCGGGCGAACAGCTAAACGAGGGCCGGTGGGGGGGCCAAGGTGCTTTGGGTTCTCTCAGTTTTAAATCAACACCTAGCAACCACACACAGATACAGGATTAAAAAGATGTGGATCTTTGGAGCTTTCATTTCTAGGGCAGAGCGGAAACGGAGACAGTGGGTCCACTGTTGGTTTGAACAGGCCACGCACGGTAACTGTGGGGGGAGGAGTAAGAGGGAGGGAGGAGGACAGAGGGAGGGAGGAGGCCAGGGGAAAGAGGAGGACAGGGGAAAGAGGAGGGTGGCGGAGGTGACGAGGGAGGTTGCGGTGAGATCCGTGAAGGAGGGAGGAAGAGGAAGGAGAAGGGGGTACAGGGGTGAGCGTGGGGCGGCCAGGAGAGGAGAGAGGGAGGGAGGAATGTTAGCCTCAGGGCGCTGGAGGAGAGACGGAGAGAGGGAGAGAGGAATAGAAGAGGCCGCCGGATGAGGGAGGAAGGTGAGCCAATCCTCTCGCTCACTTGACCCCCTCCAATTACCACGGCGACGGGTAATTAGCGCAGAGGCAAGCTCCAGTAATTACCACATTGTGTCTTCGACGAGAGGCCACACAAACACACGCACACACACACACACACACACACACACACACCGCTCACACACACTGGTCACACACATGTTGCTATGGATACCTGCAATCCTATCCGCCAATGCACCGCCAGACAGAAAGGGAGAGAGAGAACAAATAATAAAAGCGAACGGGAAAGAAAGGGAAGCAAAAGAGTGGCAAAGAAGACAAGGGGCTACAAAGGAGAATGCCACGGAAACAGCACTCAGTGCACTGCGGCGCTGCTGCTAAGTGCTGCCGACTTCACCCTAAAAAGGTTTACAACAGTGACATTCTGCACAATATGAAATTAGCAACAACAACAAAAAAAAAAGAAAACTGCGGAATTCACTGAACAATAGCTTGGCGGCGCGTGTATTTCTCCTGGTGGAGTCGGTCGAACGTTGATGCTCGCTGGCAGAAGGTGTTTTGTGGAACTCTACACCACAGAGCCCAGTGGTTGATGGGATAGGACAGAAGAGACAGTAGCTTCTGTACTCCAGTGTTGCCAAGAGCGACCGAGGAGCTAGACCTGTCTGAACGGTTCCCAGGGCAACCCTGTTCCAGCAGATAGGCTCTGACATACTGGCCCCTGTCCCCAGAGAACAAGCACCCTGCAAACATCCCAACACACACACACACACACACACACACCTCTGAACTTTGGACTGATAGATCCTGACACTCTGACCTGACTTCTTGCCCTCTGCAAGCACCCTTAGCACCCTTAAACGCTGATACTGTATGGCCCACACACACACACACACTAGCACTTGATAGACATGTTATATAAGGCGTCTGAGCGTGTCTCTCAGACTGGAGCAGGAGTGCAACAGGAACAGTCAAAGCCGTGAGTGGAGAGCCCGAGCAGCCCCAGAGTGCCTCACACCACAGGGCAGACAGCTCCTGCTGTGGCCATGGGGCCGAGGGGGCCCACTGACACGGGGAGGCAGGGCCTCGCACGTCGCCAACGGGGGGGGGGGGGGGGAGGACAAGGAAATACCACAGGTACGGAAGGGATGTGCAGGCAGTGTACCACACGACAATGAAAAAGGTACGCACGTTCTACTATCACGTTCAAGAGATATGTATATATTTAAATCTTGCCTGACATTGGTAAGTATGGTGTAAAAACTCTTATGGGTACTCAACACAAAAGCCATGATGTATTCAATGCAATCCACTTTTATCCAGACGGTTAAATAGGAATTAGGCTATGTACAGTATATAAGAAGAGTTTAGTCAAACCTATAAAATGACAGACTCTATCAGATAGATAAACGTCGCCGTTCACCGTGCAAAATAAACACACATAAAAATAAAATCGGGAACACTAGTGTCCATATTTCTATGGACTAAGGTTCTCCTCACTGTGAGTAAGGGAAGAGGACGAGGCCGTGAGAACAGCGCTGGTTCCACTACGGAGGACGGTTGTCCGTCGCGTTGGACAGCGATCAACACAAGCCCACGTCACCAGGGTGCATACTGCC
>JAPMUY010002457.1:0-22426 GCA_026901105.3 Galaxias olidus | reverse complement strand
ATATGAAGACATCCTGTATATTATATATGTCAATATAAATACATCCTGCATATTATATATGTTAATATGAATACATCCTGCATATTATATATGTTAATATGAATACATCCTGTATATTATATATGTTAATACGAATACATCCTACATATTATATATGAATACATCCTGCATATTATATATGTTAATATTAATACATCCTGCATATTATATATGTTAATATGAATACATCCTGCATATTATATATGTTAATATAAATACATCCTGTATATTATAAACCTGTATACCTGACCTGTATATTATATATTCCTCTGATGTTGCGTTTGTTTACAGAGCCGCTGTTTACTCTGATGTTGCGTTTGTTTACAGAGCCGCTGTTTACTCTGATGTTGCGTTTGTTTACAGAGCCGCTGTTTACTCTGATGTGTTTGTTTACAGAGCCGATGTTTACTCTGATGTTGTGTTTGTTTACAAAGCCGATGTTTACTCTGATGTTGTGTTTGTTTACAGAGCCGCTGTTTACTCTGATGTGTTTGTTTACAGAGCCGCTGTTTACTCTGATGTTGTGTTTGTTTACAGAGCCGCTGTTTACTCTGATGTGTTTGTTTACAGAGCCGCTGTTTACTCTGATGTTGTGTTTGTTTACAGAGCCGATGTTTACTCTGATGTTGTGTTTGTTTACAGAGCCGCTGTTTACTCTGATGTGTTTGTTTACAGAGCCGCTGTTTACTCTGATGTGTTTGTTTACAGACCCGCTGTTTACTCTGATGTGTTTGTTTACAGAGCCGCTGTTTACTCTGATGTGTTTGTTTACAGAGCCGCTGTTTACTCTGATGTTGTGTTTGTTTACAGAGCCGCTGTTTACTCTGATGTGTTTGTTTACAGAGCCGCTGTTTACTCTGATGTGTTTGTTTACAGAGCCGCTGTTTACTCTGATGTTGTGTTTGTTTACAGAGCCGCTGTTTACTCTGATGTGTTTGTTTACAGAGCCGCTGTTTACTCTGATGTGTTTGTTTACAGAGCCGCTGTTTACTCTGATGTTGTGTTTGTTGACAGAGCCGCTGTTTACCCTGATGTTGTGTTTGTTTACAGAGCCGCTGTTTACTCTGATGTGTTTGTTTACAGAGCCGCTGTTTACTCTGATGTTTTTGTTTACAGAGCCGCTGTTTACTCTGATGTTGCGTTTGTTTACAGAGCCGCTGTTTACTCTGATGTTGCGTTTGTTTACAGAGCCGCTGTTTACTCTGATGTGTTTGTTTACAGAGCCGATGTTTACTCTGATGTTGTGTTTGTTTACAAAGCCGATGTTTACTCTGATGTTGTGTTTGTTTACAGAGCCGCTGTTTACTCTGATGTGTTTGTTTACAGAGCCGCTGTTTACTCTGATGTTGTGTTTGTTTACAGAGCCGCTGTTTACTCTGATGTGTTTGTTTACAGAGCCGCTGTTTACTCTGATGTGTTTGTTTACAGAGCCGCTGTTTACTCTGATGTTGTGTTTGTTTACAGAGCCGCTGTTTACTCTGATGTGTTTGTTTACAGAGCCGCTGTTTACTCTGATGTGTTTGTTTACAGAGCCGCTGTTTACTCTGATGTTGTGTTTGTTTACAGACCCGCTGTTTACTCTGATGTTGTGTTTGTTTACAGAGCCGCTGTTTACTCTGATGTGTTTGTTTACAGAGCCGCTGTTTACTCTGATGTGTTTGTTTACAGAGCCGCTGTTTACTCTGATGTGTTTGTTTACAGAGCCGCTGTTTACTCTGATGTTGTGTTAGTTTACAGAGCCGCTGTTTACTCTGATGTTGTGTTTGTTTACAGACCCGCTGTTTACTCTGATGTGTTTGTTTACAGAGCCGCTGTTTACTCTGATGTGTTTGTTTACAGAGCCGCTGTTTACTCTGATGTTGTGTTTGTTTACAGAGCCGATGTTTACTCTGATGTTGTGTTTGTTTACAGACATGTCATCCCAGCCTACGGTCCAGTTCCCCCAGAACTTGCTTCTATTTCCTGAGGACACCAACGTCTCCATGGTAACAGCCTACCTGACCACGCCGCAGCGCCACCTAGATGTCCACTGCCTCAACTGCACCCCGGCCATCCTCGGCACCAAGTCAGGTCAGCCCCCCCCCCCCACCCCCCCTGTGGCATGTCAATAATAAGAGATAACCTGGTGTTTAGATCAGGTAGGAAGTGTTACTGTGTGTGTGTGTGTGTGTGTGTGTGTGTGTGTGCAGGCTCCGTGGGCGTGGCGCTGCGCCCTGTGGCGGCACTCAGTGTGCTCTTGTCTCTGGGGGGCCAGGAGGTTCCCGTCAGGGGCCCCATCCAGCTCAGCCTGCCAGTCGCCCCAGGTAACACCCGCCTCCGCGCTGCTGACACCCTGGCGGCCTGGGCCCTCAACACACACACAGGTACTACACACTCGCACACGCACACACACACAGCACACAGCAGCTGTAACAGAAGTAACGTTAGCCTAATGTTCTCAAAACAATGAAATGTATTAATTATATTAAAATTATATATTTTGAAAATGATATTTTTAAACTCTGGATTATATTGTGTTGCTGCATCCACATCCACATCGCGATGCATCTAAGAATGGAGACATTTCCTCTAGATCAGCAGTTTGTGACTGTATGCTTCCAGCGTAGTACGATATGTTACCTCGGCAACAAGACATACATAACTAACTTGCTGTGGTTTGTGTGTGTGTGTGCTGTGGTTTTGTAATGGGGGGTGTGTGTGTGTGTGTGTGTGTGTGTGTGTGTGTGCGTGTGTGTGTGTGTGTGTGTGTGTGTGTGTGTGTGTGTGTGTGTGTGTGTCTGTGTATTCGTGTATGTGTGTGTGTGTGTATATGTGTGTGTGTGTGTGTATGTGTGCGTGTGTGTGTGTACGTGGTGTGCGTGTGTGTGTGTGTGTGTGTTCCCGTAGGTGCGTGGGAGCAGCAGGGTCTGGGCGTGGTGAAGCCCACAGCAGGGGGTCTGGTCTGGACCTACACCGCCTCTCACCTGGGCTTCTGGGTTGCTGCCCCGCGCCCCTCCCCTAACGGTACTGTGACCCTCTCTCGCTGGTACCCCTCTCCTCGCTGGTATCACCCCCCTCCTCGCTGGTATCACTCCCCCCCTCTCGCTGGTATCACTCCCCCCTCTCGCTGGTATCACCCCCCTCCTCGCTGGTATCACCCCCCCCCCCTCTCGCTGGTATCACCCCCATCTCGCTGGTATCACCCCCCTCCTCGCTGGTATCACTCCCCTCTCGCTGGTATCACCCCCTCCTCGCTGGTATCACCCCCCTCCTCGCTGGTATCACCCCCCTCCTCGCTGGTATCACCCCCCCTCTCGCTGGTATCACCCCCCCTCTCGCTGGTATCACCCCCCTCCTCGCTGGTATCACCCCCCCCTCGCTGGTATCACACACTCCCCATCGTGATCTAATATCTATGCCTGATAATAAGAAGAATGACGTCTCTATTATCTCTAATATCACACTGCTATAGGATGGAGAGGACAGCCATATCTAAATTAATCTCTCTCTCTCTCTCTCTCTCTGTGTGTGTGTGTGTGTGTGTGTGTGTGTGTGTTGTGGTGTGTGCAGGTGGCTGTGTGATGTAGCGGGAAGCAGCTCTCTGGACTACATTACCCATCATCCTGCTCTGCTGCTGGGGTTGCTAGGAGCCACCATTGCTGTAGTGCTGGCCTTCCTGGCTGTTCTTCTCTGTCACTGCTCTGGGTGAGAAAAACAGAAGGGGGTTATAGAAAAGTAACAGATTACCAAAGAACAAAGTTTATACAAGTAACAGATTACAAAAGTACAACGTTTATAAAAGTAACAGATTACCAAAGTACAAAGTCTGTAAAAGTAACAGATTACAAAAGTATAAAGTTTATACAAGTAATAGATTACAAAAGTACAACGTTTATAAAAGTAACAGATTACAAAAGTATAAAGTTTGTAAAAGTACGCTGTGGTTTGCTCCTTCAGGAGCGAGCAGAGGAGCAGGACGAGGAGCAGAGGAGGAGGAAGAGGAGGAGGAAGAAGTGTGTGTGTCCAAACTGACGGTGCTGAAGAAGGACCAGACCACCTCCACCTCCCACATGGAAGAAGGCTCCGCCCCCTGCCCTGACTCCAGCGACGCCCCTCGCTACAACATCTACGTGGAGGACCCAGGGGCCTCACGGGGCCCACATCTCTATCACCAGCAGCAGCAGGGCCCTGACACCCACCAGGGGCCTCCAGCCTCACTGCACTACGTCAACTCAGAGGAGGTGGCCCGGATCAGGGAGCACTCGGACCAGCACCATGACAGGTTCTACCACCAGGAGCACCTGGTCCAACTCTACAGACAGGTACTGGTCCAACTCTACAGACAGGTACTGGTCCAACTCTACAGACAGGTACTGGTCATGTAGACAGACAGGTACTGGTCCAACTCTACAGACAGGTACTGATCATGTAGACAGACAGGTACTGGTCCAACTCTACAGACAGGTACTGGTCCAACTCTACAGACAGGTACTGGTCATGTAGACAGACAGGTACTGGTCCAACTCTACAGACAGGTACTGGTCATGTAGACAGACAGGTACTGATCATGTAGACAGACAGGTACTGGTCATGTAGACAGACAGGTACTGGTCATCTAGACAGACAGGTACTGATCATGTAGACAGACAGGTACTGATCATGTAGACAGACAGGTACGGATCATGTAGACAGACAGGTACTGATCATCTAGACAGACAGGTACTGATCATGTAGACAGACAGGTACTGGTCATCAAGACAGACAGGTACTGATCATGTAGACAGACAGGTACTGATCATCTAGACAGACAGGTACTGGTCATGTAGACAGACAGGTACTGATCATGTAGACAGACAGGTACTGGTCATGTAGACAGACACGTACTGATCATGTAGACAGACAGGTACTGATCATGTAGACAGACAGGTACTGATCATGTAGACAGACAGGTACTGGTCCAACTCTACAGACAGGTACGGATCATGTAGACAGACAGGTACTGGTCCAATTCTACAGACAGGTACGGATCATGTAGACAGACAGGTACTGGTCATCTAGACAGACAGGTACTGGTCATGTAGACAGACAGGTACTGGTCCAATTCTACAGACAGGTACTGATCATCTAGATAGACAGGTACGGATCATGTAGACAGACAGGTACTGATCATCTAGTAGATCATCAAGTACTGATCATGTAAACCTTTTGCTAAGATGTGCATATTCATTGCCTGTAGTCTTTACTACAGTATGACAGGGAGCAGTTAAACACAGACTAACAGAGGTTTACTACAGTATGACAGGGAGCACAGTTAAACACAGACTAAGAGAGGTTTACTACAGTATGACAGGGAGCACAGTTAAACACAGATTAACAGAGGTTTACTACAGTATGACAGGGAGCACAGTTAAACACAGACTAACAGAGGTTTACTACAGTATGACAGGGAGCAGTTAAACACAGATTAACAGAGGTTTACTACAGTATGACAGGGAGCACAGTTAAACACAGACTAACAGAGGTTTACTACAGTATGACAGGGAGCACAGTTAAACACAGACTAACAGAGGTTTACTACAGTATGACAGGGAGCACAGTTAAACACAGACTAACAGAGGTTTACTACAGTATGACAGGGAGCACAGTTAAACACAGACTAACAGAGGTTTACTACAGTATGACAGGGAGCACAGTTAAACACAGGCTAACAGGGGTTTACTACAGTATGACAGGGAGCAGTTAAACACAGACTAACAGAGGTTTACTACAGTATGACAGGGAGCAGTTAAACACAGACTAACAGAGGTTTACTACAGTATGACAGGGAGCAGTTAAACACAGATTAACAGAGGTTTACTATAGTATGACAGGGAGCAGTTAAACACAGACTAACAGAGGTTTACTACAGTATGACAGGGAGCAGTTAAACACAGACTAACAGAGGTTTACTACAGTATGACAGGGAGCAGTTAAACACAGACTAACAGAGGTTTACTACAGTATGACAGGGAGCAGTTAAACACAGACTAACAGAGGTTTACTACAGTATGACAGGGAGCAGTTAAACACAGACTAACAGAGGTTTACTACAGTATGACAGGGAGCAGTTAAACACAGACTAACAGAGGTTTACTACAGTATGACAGGGAGCAGTTAAACACAGACTAACAGAGGTTTACTACAGTATGACAGGGAGCACAGTTGAACACAGACTAACAGAGGTTTACTACAGTATGACAGGGAGCACAGTTAAACACAGACTAACAGAGGTTTACTACAGTATGACAGGGAGCAGTTAAACACAGACTAACAGAGGTTTACTACAGTATGACAGGGAGCAGTTAAACACAGACTAACAGAGGTTTACTACAGTATGACAGGGAGCAGTTAAACACAGACTAACAGAGGTTTACTACAGTATGACAGGGAGCAGTTAAACACAGACTAACAGAGGTTTACTACAGTATGACAGGGAGCACAGTTAAACACAGGCTAACAGAGGTTTACTACAGTATGACAGGGAGCAGTTAAACACAGACTAACAGAGGTTTACTACAGTATGACAGGTAGCAGTTAAACACAGACTAACAGAGGTTTACTACAGTATGACAGGGAGCAGTTAAACACAGACTAACAGAGGTTAACTACAGTATGACAGGGAGCAGTTAAACACAGATTAACAGAGGTTTACTACAGTATGACTGGGAGCACAGTTAAACACAGACTAACAGAGGTTTACTACAGTATGACAGGGAGCAGTTAAACACAGGCTAACAGAGGTTTACTACAGTATGACAGGGAGCAGTTAAACACAGACTAACAGAGGTTTACTACAGTATGACAGGGAGCACAGTTAAACTACAGACAGGGAGCAGTTAAACACAGACTAACAGAGGTTTACTACAGTATGACAGGGAGCAGTTAAACACAGGCTAACAGAGGTTTACTACAGTATGACAGGGAGCACAGTTAAACACAGGCTAACGGGGTTAATTCTCTGGTCCTCCAGGCTTCATCAGACCAGCAGGGGGCGCCCTCCAGAGCCAACACTTTCCCCCGAAACAGTGAGCTCGCGCCCATCTTCGAGGGCCACGCCCAGAACCACCAGACACACCCTCTGATGCCGGGCTCCGCCCCTCCACAGTCTGGGCAGGAGCAGGCTCCTCCCCCGGACACGCCCTCTCAGGGCCCCGGGGGGTGGGGTCGCTACAACAACCTGCTGGAGTCCTCGGTGTCGGTGCCGGGCACGCTGAACGAGGCAGCCGGGCGGGGCCGACCCGCAGAGCTGCAGGGGCTCTCAGAGAAAGCCCCGCCTTCCCGCGCCTGGTTTGTCTCATTGGATGGCAAGCCGGCGGCGTCCGTCCGTCACTCTGTCATTGAGCTGCAGGGTCAGAGGTCGCGTGCACAGCCAACCTCCAACGACACCAGTCTGGACTCGGGCGTGGACATGAGCGAGCTCGCTGGCGGGGGAGGGGCTTCAGAACGCCACGCCCGGTCCCTCCGCACTTCCTCGCTCCCCCACCCGGGCCGCAGCGCCTTCCGTTACCACGACGACGCGGACCCGAGCAGCAGCGAGAGCGGCACAGCGGCCACGTGCACGCCCGAGGACCCGGCGCTGCGGAACATCCTGGGCATCCCCGAGGAGGACCACAGCGCCTCCAGCACCCAGGAGGACAGCCAATCACGAGACACGCCGCCTCCCAGACGGCACCGCAAAGTCCGAGAGAAGAGAACGGTTACCACGGCAACGACTACAGGCAGCATGGAGAAGAAAAGTGGGAAGGGCGTGAGGGAGGGAGCCAGACACCCGCTCAGCAAGAGGAGCTAGACACACACACACACTCACACTCACACACTCACACACTCACACACACACACACACACACACACTCACACACACACACACACACTCACACACACACACACACACACACACACACACACACACACACACACACACACACACACACACACACACACACACACACACACTCACACACACACACACACACACACACACACACACACTCACACACACACACACACACACACACACACTCACACACTCACACTCACACACTCACACACACACACACACACTCACACTCACACTCACACACACACACTCAGCTGGTGTTGACAGTTTAGAAGCTTTTCAGAATCTCGTCAGAGACCATTCAACAGGAGAAAAAAGCCCCTCGGGCGTCTCCTGTTACTGTACTACCATTAACCCTAACCCTAACCCTAACCCTAACATCACATTAGTAAACTCAGAACAGACCAGCCAACCCTAACCCCTAACCCTAACCCTAACCCCAACATCACATTAGTAAACTCAGAACAGACCAGCCAACCCTAACCCTAACCCCTAACCCTAACCCTAACATCATATTAGTAAACTCAGAACAGACCAGCTAACCCTTGCATTAACCCCATAGTTGAGTCCCCACCATCTCCATAGAGAGGTGAGTTCAGTTTACACTGCAGGACCGTAATCAGGACAAGGGTGTTAGGACGTCACTAAATGATGTGAATTAGAAAAGCCTGAATTGCTCCAGTAGCACTGGTCCAGCAATCTCGCTGTAAGTCGCTTTTGATAAAAGGGTCTGCTAAATGGCTGTAATGTAATGTACAGACTCCACTAGCCCCCTCCTCTCCCTGACCGATCATGATCTAGGGATGTTGGAGTTCTCTCTCTCTCTCTCTCTCTGAATGTTTCCCCGTAACACTCCACAGCCCCCCGTAACACTCCACAGCCCCCATAACACTCTACAGCCCCCCGTAACACTCCACAGCCCCCCGTAACACTCTACAGCCCCCTGTAACACTCCACAGCCCCCCGTAACACTCCACAGCCCCCCCCGTAACACTACACAGCCCCCCGTAACACTCCACAGCCCCCCCATAACACTCCACGGCCCCCCCGTAACACTCTACAGCCCCCCGTAACACTACACAGCCCCCCGTCCTCCACAGCCCCCCCGTAACACTACACAGCCCCCGTAACACTTCACAGTCCCCCCGTAACACTACACAGCCCCCCCGTAACACTCCACAGCCCCCCGTAACACTACACAGCCCCCCGTAACACTCCACAGCCCCCCCGTAACACTCCACAGCCCCCCGTAACACTCCACAGTCCCCCCGTAACACTCCACAGCCCCCGCATAACACTCCACAGCCCTGTAACACTCCACAGCCCCCGCATAACACTCTACAGCCCCCCCCGTAACTCTACACAGCCCCCCCATAACACTCCACAGTCCCCCCGTAACACTCCACAGCCCTGTAACACTCCACAGCCCCCCCCCCTAACACTCCACAGCCCACCCATAACACTCCACTGCCCCCCCGTAACACTCCACAGCCCCCCAATAACACTCAGTGACAGCGGATCCAGAGATCCTGGAGGTCTGTGGCGTTTCACAGCATGATAGTCTGGAGGGTGTAAGAATCACATCCACGTTGAGGAAAGTGTCTGATCATCATAATCACACCTGCTCTGTTTGGAGGGACTGTTTGCTGTTAGTTGTTTCTTAATAGAATGCATGAGAGGACATGGTCAGTTTGACAGCTGTGTGTTTGTGATGACACTGAGCCTCACACACAAGCATGGTCATGTTGTTTAAACTGCTCCATGCAGGTGGATATATGCTTCCTGATCTCTAACCAATCCCAATCCATGATCACTATCGCCGTGATGATGTCATCTTTATGGCTCCGCCCAGCTAAGCACAGAACACTTTAGATGGGATGTTTTGTTCATACAAGCCCATGTAAATTAACAATAATAATAATAATCATCATCCTCATAATAATCCTATTGATTTGTAATGTATTGGATCTTACTCTTTCTTGTCACTATGACGACAGCTTGTCCAGTGACAGGACATGGGCATGTTGTCTTCCTGTCTGGCGGCTATCACCTCAGTGTCACCATCTATCTCCATGGTAACGTGGTTCTCACGTTCCTCGGTGTCACTGTATCGCCATGGGAACATTGTTATCACGTTCTTCAGTGTCACTGTATCTTTCTCCATGGTAACGGGGTGTCACTGTCTCTAGCCCACGGCGTGAGGTTGCCTAGGTCCAGGAGAGAAGGAGGCGTTGGTATGGAGGCCACTCCTACAGAGCTGACAGTGTTCTGTCTACTGTTCCTTTGCTCCTCCTCTGTTCCTAGGTGCTCATCACCATAGAGACAGAACACTAGAGGCTACGTCTGATGCAATAGAGCTAGCCTAGAACTATTTAGCCTCAAATGATGATGCAATGTAGCCTCCAGTGTTCCATCTGTGGTTATGGCGTACCTCAGTGTCACTGTCAGCTCCATCATGTTATTCTGTGACTCACTGCTGCTCCTCTGTACATATTCTGCAGCATCTGATGTTACCGCGTAGTCGTGTGTTTTCACTTTGATTATTCTAATGTGCAGCCACTGTTTCTCCTCTGAGAATGGGATCGTCATTGATTATGAGAATGTGAATCCTCAGAGGTTTTCTTTACTGCTGTTAATAACCAGCTGGGTTCTCTAGTGTAAAACATTAATTATGTACAGAACTCTTTAGCTATTAACCAGCTGGGTTCTCTAGTGTAAAAACATTATAAATATACAGAACTCTGAAGCTTTTTTTAAATGTAGCAACACAATTTGAACACTTGTTCATTGATAATGCCTTTGAATGATTGAATGAAAATAAGTTGTATTATTGTTGTTTGCCAGATTCACTAATCTTGTGGCTCCGCTGAACCGTTGGTGAGGAGTGTGACGTGATGCTGATCCCAGCTTTCCCCCACCTCACTTCACCTCGCTGAATGTACTTTCTGCTGGTGTCCTTTTCTATAGACTCAAGTGTTTCTACCGCGTGTAATCTTTTTACCCTTTCTGGCTTTCAGGCTTTTTAAACGGACATCCGCTGCTTGTTTACCTTGGTATGAATTGTATGTTTCTGTAGTGATGCTAGTCTGCCTTTTTGTGCACTTCCTGGTTAATAAAGTCACTTGATACCAACATGACTAGTTCACTTCCTGGTTAATAAAGTCACTTGATACCAACATGACTAGTTCACTTCCTGGTTAATAAAGTCACTTGATACCAACATGACTAGTTCACTTCCTGGTTAATAAAGTCACTTAATACCAACATGACTAGTTCACTTCCTGGTTAATAAAGTCACTTGATACCAACATGACTAGTTCACTTCTTGATTGATAATGGGTTAGGGTTAGGGTTACCTTGATTGGTAATGTTCGATAATGTTCAAACTCGCAAGCAGAATAAGACAGATTGCCTTTGACATTGAAATAAAAGTACATGTTCTCCAAGATACTAATCTCAATTGTGTTAGAATGTCATGGGTAATAGGTAAACAGCATGTATCATTAAGGGTACCATAACAGCAACAAGTATTCTACCATCTTAAATAGCATGTACCATTAAGGGTACCACAACAGCAACAAGTATTCTACCATCTTAAATAGCATGTACCATTAAGGGTACCACAACAGCAACAAGTATTCTACCATCTTAAATAGCATGTACCATTAAGGGTACCACAACAGCAACAAGTATTCTACCAGGGTAAATAGCATGTAATATTAAGAGTACCACACCAGCAACAAGTATCCTACTTTTGTTCACCCTAATTCTTGATCCATTTATTTTTTTGTGTTCTTAATTTGTTGTCCATTTTCTTTTAAATAAATAAATGTTTTTCACTGATAAAGCGCCCCTCTAAGTCATTCATTGAATTGGCACATTAACTAGAAACTCCTTGAAAAAAGGTTGTTGTGCTGACTTCGTGTTGATCTTTTGTCAGGCTGGGATGGGTTTTGTCGTTTAAGAAGGAAATATTTTTTGTAAGAAAAGGGCAATGAGGAAATATCTCCATTACTCCTGTACCATAGAAAATCATTAATCGAGTTGGCATAGATCTAACTAGATTCTAAGATACTCATCAGGTTCGGGGGTGGGAGGATGTCCTTAACTTGACTGACATCCAAGAAGAGTTCTGGTATTTTGTCAAGAAAGAAATTCTCTATCACATTCATTGTCTAGAATTCCAAGAGGACTATGGTGCAACATGAATTTATTCAAAGTTAAGTTGTAGAGCACGTTTAAAACAAGCAGAGCTGACCAAAGTCCTGTACAGCACATTCAAAGTGAGTATATCAAACATAAGAAAAGACTGTTGTGATAGCATTTAACTAATGAAGCCTACAGATAGGTTGGGTGTGTGTGTGTGTGCGGCTAGCAACACATTCCCTACTGAGAGGCTAGCTGAGGATCGGAAGGACTGCACTCTGTCCCTAACTACAGCTGATGTGAGGAGAGCTCTACCCTCCCTGAAAGACATTCACAACTCTCGTTGCCTCAGCAGAGCAAAATGTATTGTAAAGGACCGCTCACACCCTGGCTTCCACCTGTTCAACCTCTTGCCATCTGGCAGGCGTGACAGGTGCATCAGAGCCAGCACAAACAGACTAAAGGACAGTTCTTCCCCAAAGCCATTACCACCCTGAACGAACTCTAACATGCACTGATCCATTTCACCCCCCCTTCTACTCTTCCCCCCTACTACTGCTCAATAAGTATTTAAGTGCAATATATTTGTATTATTAGAAATTAAATATATTACATAATTTTACTTATTAAATTTTTTTTTTATTTACTGTGATATTTGTTCTGTGTTATTTTTGACTTGTGTGATTTACTGTATAGCACCTTAAGCTGAGCTCCTAATCTCGTTGTACACTGTATAATGACAATAAAGACCATTCATTCATTCATTCATTCATTAATTCATTCATTCATTCATTCATTCATTCTAAAAGGTTAACCCTCAAGCAAGGCAGCAGGCTGAACACTGATTAGGGTTAATGTGTTGCACCTGTGGGGTTTTTGGTTGGCTTGTCATTGGGTTGCCTGCACTATACAGTGCATCCGGAAAGTATTCATGCCCCTTCACGTTTTCCACATTTTATTATGTTACAGCCTAATTCCAAAATGGATTAAATAAAAAAAATTCTCAACATTCTACATACAATACCGCATAATGACTAAGTGAAAAAGGTTTTTTAGAATTTTTTGCTAATGTATTAAAAATAAAAACATAAAATATCACATGTACATAAGTATTCACACCCTTTACTCAATACTTTGTTGAAGCACCTTTGGCAGCAATTACAGCCTCAAGTCTTCTTGAGTATGATGCTACAAGCTTGGAACACCTATTTTGGGGCAGTTTCTCCCATTCTTCTTTGCAGATCGTCTCAAGCTCCGGATGCACTGTATATGTCTCACTGTTTGGTTGGGTGTTTGTGCAGTCATTATATTGTGTTCATTATTAAACTTCGTTACCTTCGATTGGAGTACGACTACCTTCCTTTTGTTCAAACACACCACAACCTGACCTAAAGGAACACAACACAACCTGACCTAATGGAAACACAACACAACCTGAACTAATGGAAACACAACACAACCTGACCTAATGGAAACACAACACAACCTGACCTAATGGAATACAACACAACCTGACCTAATGGAAACACAACACAACACAACCTGACCTAATGGAACACAACACAACCTGACCTAATGGAACATAACACAACCTGACCTAATGGAACACAACACAACCTGACCTAATGGAAACACAACACAACCTGACCTAATGGAACACAACACAACCTGACCTAATGGAATACAACACAACCTGACCTAATGGAAACACAACACAACCTGACCTAATGGAAACACAACACAACCTGACCTAATGGAACACACCACAACCTGACCTAATGGAAACACAACACAACCTGACCTAATGGAACACAACACAACCTGACCTAATGGAACACAACACAACCTGACCTAATGGAACACAACACAACCTGACCTAATGGAAACACAACACAACCTGACCTAATGGAAACACACTACAACCTGACCTAATGGAAACACACTACAACCTGACCTAATGGAACACAACACAACCTGACCTAATGGAACACAACACAACCTGACCTAATGGAAACACACCACAACCTGACCTAATGGAACACAACACAACCTGACCTAATGGAAACACAACACAACCTGACCTAATGGAAACACAACACAACACAACCTGACCTAATGGAAACACAACACAACCTGACCTAATGGAACACAACACAACACAACCTGACCTAATGGAACACAACACAACACAACCTGACCTAATGGAACACAACACAACCTGACCTAATGGAAATACAACACAACCTGACCTAATGGAAACACAACACAACACAACCTGACCTAATGGAACACAACACAACCTGACCTAATGGAACACAACACAACACAACCTGACCTAATGGAACACAACACAACCTGACCTAATGGAAATACAACACAACCTGACCTAATGGAACACAACACAACCTGACCTAATGGAACACAACACAACCTGACCTAATGGAAACACAACACAACCTGACCTAATGGAACACAACACAACCTGACCTAATGGAAACACAACACAACCTGACCTAATGGAAACACAACACAACACAACCTGACCTAATGGAACACAACACAACCTGACCTAATGGAAACACAACACAACCTGACCTAATGGAAACACAACACAACACAACCTGACCTAATGGAACACAACACAACCTGACCTAATGGAACACAACACAACCTGACCTAATGGAACACAACACAACCTGACCTAATGGAACACAACACAACCTGACCTAATGGAACACAACACAACCTGACCTAATGGAACACAACACAACCTGACCTAATGGAACACAACACAACCTGACCTAATGGAACACAACACAACCTGACCTAATGGAAACACACCACAACCTGACCTAATGGAACACAACACCAACTGACCTTTTGGAAAGACCACACAACACAACCTGACCTAATGGAACACAACACAACCTGACCTAATGGAACACAACACAACCTGACATAATGGAAACACAACACAACCTGACCTAATGGAAACACACCACAACCTGACCTAATGGAACATAACACAACCTGACCTAATGGAAACACAACACAACCTGACCTAATGACCTAATGGAAACACAACACAACACAACCTGACCTAATGGAACACAACACAACCTGACCTAATGGAAACACACCACAACCTGACCTAATGGAACACAACACAACACAACATGACAATTGGAACACACACAACCTGACCTAATGGAACACAACACAACCTGACCTAATGGAAACACACCACAACCTGACCTAATGGAACACAACACAACCTGACCTAATGGAAACACACCACAACCTGACCTAATGGAAACACAACACAACCTGACCTAATGGAAACACAACACAACCTGACCTAATGGAACACAACACAACCTGACCTAATGGAACACAACACAACCTGACCTAATGGAAACACAACACAACCTGACCTAATGGAACACACCACAACCTGACCACAACCTGACCTAATGGAACACACCACAACCTGACCTAATGGAACACAACACAACCTGACCTAATGGAAACACAACACAACACAACCTGACCTAATGGAACACAACACAACCTGACCTAATGGAACACAACACAACCTGACCTAATGGAAACACACCACAACCTGACCTAATGGAAACACAACACAACCTGACCTAATGGAAACACAACACAACCTGACCTAATGGAAACACAACACAACCTGACCTAATGGAAACACAACACAACCTGACCTAATGGAACATAACACAACCTGACCTAATGGAACACAACACAACCTGACCTAATGGAACACAACACAACCTGACCTAATGGAACACAACACAACCTGACCTAATGAAACACAACACAACCTGACCTAATGGAACACAACACAACCTGACCTAATGGAAACACAACACAACCTGACCTAATGGAAACACAACACAACCTGACCTAATGGAACACAACACAACCTGACCTAATGGAAACACAACACAACCTGACCTAATGGAACACAACACAACCTGACCTAATGGAACACAACACAACCTGACCTAATGGAAACACAACACAACCTGACCTAATGGAAACACAACACAACCTGACCTAATGGAACACAACACAACCTGACCTAATGGAAACACAACACAACCTGACCTAATGGAAACACAACACAACCTGACCTAATGGAAACACAACACAACCTGACCTAATGGAAACACACCACAACCTGACCTAATGGAAACACAACACACCTACACAACACAACCTGACCTAATGGAAACACACCACAACCTGACCTAATGGAAACACAACCACAACCACCACAACCTGACCTAATGGAAACACAACACAACCTGACCTAATGGAAACACACCACAACCTGACCTAATGGAAACACAACACAACCTGACCTAATGGAAACACAACACAACCTGACCTAATGGAACACACCACAACCTGACCTAATGGAACACAACACAACCTGACCTAATGGAACACAACACAACCTGACCTAATGGAACACACCACAACCTGACCTAATGAAACACAACACAACACAACCTGACCTAATGGAACACAACACAACCTGACCTAATGGAAATACAACACAACACTGACCTAATGGAAACACAACACAACCTGACCTAATGGAAACAACACAACCTGACAATGGAACATAACCAACCTGACCTAATGGAACACAACACAACCTGACCTAATGGAAACACACCACACAACCTGACCTAATGGAACACAACACAACCTGACCTAATGGAAACACAACACAACCTGACCTAATGGAACACAACACAACCTGACCTAATGGAAACACAACACAACACAACCTGACCTAATGGAACACAACACAACCTGACCTAATGGAAACACAACACAACCTGACCTAATGGAACACAACACAACCTGACCTAATGGAACACAACACGCCCTGACCTAATGGAAACACAACACAACCTGACCTAATGGAAACACAACACAACCTGACCTAATGGAAACACAACACAACACAACCTGACCTAATGGAAATACACCAATAATAATAATAACTGGCAGAGATAATGTAGGGCTTGCCAACTTTGCCATTTATGTGTCTTATTGCAATCATCAATCTATTGTTGACATTGCAAAGGAGACCTTCAGAAATACTTCCGCGTTTAGAAGGAAGTTGGAATTTAAACAGATAGGATCGGCATGGTGATGTGTCCCAAGTCACAAATAACTAAAACAGTCATTGGAGGCAGTGCTGCCACTTGATTTTTGTTGGTGTTTTTTTCCCATTATTTTTATTATTAATCCTAAAGTCATATTTTTGTCAAACAGTTGGCTGATTTTGCTTGATTGTTTATTATCCTGCTTTGAACTACCCACTGGCAGCATTTTTTTCTCTGTCTCTCGAGTGGTATAGTATTGCCTTATAACCGCCAACATTTTTTTTTTACTTTGATTTCATATAAAATACCTTTAAAAAGCTGCCACCAGTTTGTGTGCGCTCTCCACCAAATGAAAAGCGTTGTGGCTGCACTGCCACCGGTGTAAAATGTCTGGATTCCTGGATATCCCCATAGTCAAGGACCAACATAAAGGATTCAGCATTCAAACATGTTTTGATTGACAGCAGTATTATGTGTGTTTTGTGTGTCAGCATAGAACTTTCTTAGACCTGATCTCATTTCCAAAATGGATTTTTTAAGTTTTCTGAATTTTTATTATCAGATGCTGCCTTGTTTCAAACAACATTATCTTTAGCATATCTTTATCACTCAGTGTGAGCCTTTCCATAGCCTTTCTAGGATTGCAACCGGTAATTGTAACATATATTTTGTATTTATTGTACAAAAATGAACCATGATTTCAAGGTCCGTTGTACAAACAGTTTGTGGATAGGTCAGTCTCTAAACTATGACCTGCTCTAAGTGTCATATTTTGTTGATGTCACTGCTGGTGTTCACAAAGGTTGCTATGTCATATAAAGTAAGCTGAGGACATGGTTTGCTTTTTCCCTAAGCAAATCCCGACAACACTGAATACATTTTAAGAGGATTTTAATTATCTTTGTTGTTGTATTAGAAAAATACAATTACTCTATATTCTTTCTTTATTTACCATAGTCTGACTTTGGTCATTTTTATGAGACAGGCTCAAACTCTGTGTGTAAGGTGAAATGTGATGTTCTCACTAATATTTCTTGCCCACCACTTGGCCTTATACCAGAGGACCCATAAGAAGTTGTTTTCACAGCCAAGTCTTCACCACGTCAACACCTGTGCAACATATATCACTTGGCGATGGTTATCAATAGCTTGTGTTTTGTGTATGACCATTAAAAGAGATCTTGCACTGTTGCTTCAGCTTCCACAGGTATAAAGGCAGGACGAGAACCTGGTATCAGGGCTGTTTCACTGAAGAACCTTTCTATTTTGAAATGCTGTCAGCCCGCTTGCAAGTGTATTAAAGAACCTTACCGAAGACACTCTAGTTTGTAATTCCTTAAATGAAGAAATTGCCAAGACAGTCGTCATCTGAACAACATACATATACATATAACTGCAGAGAGGATGAGTGTGGCTATAACAATAAATATGAAAAGGAACCTCCTTGAAATAATAACAGTGTGACCAAAACCGGTTTACCTGGTTTATTACTGTTTACAGTTGTTGATACAGCAGGCAAGTCTGAGCTGAGGGACATATTTGCTAAACGTCCTTCAAAATTACACTGGTGGACTTCAAAACTATTTGTTGTGGTACACTAATGCAGCCAGCCTTTAGTTTTGAACCTTTTTCAACCTTTTTACAGAATATCAGGGCTCCAGACTACCACCCAAATTATGTCCATTGGTGGCAGTGCTGCCACTTGAATTTCGTTGGTGTTTATTTCCCATTATTTTTATTATTAATCCTTAAAGTCATATTTTTTGTCAAACAGTTGGCTGATTTTTCTTGATTGTTTATTATCCTGCTTTGAACTACCCATTGGCAGCATTTCTTTCTCTGTCTCTCAAGTGGTATAGTATTGCCCTATTACCGTAAAGAAATGTTTTACTTTGATTTCATATTAAATACTTAAAAAAGCTGCCACCAGTTTTTGTGCGCTCTCCACCAAATGAAAAGCGTAGTGGCTGCACTGCCAACGGTGTAAAATGTCTGGATTCCTGTATATCCACATAGTCAAGGACCAACATAAAGGATTCAGCATTCAAACATGTTTTGATTGACAGCAGTATTGTGTGTGTTTTATGTGTCAGCCTCGAACTTTCTTTAACCTGATCTCGTTTTCAGAATGTACTTCTTGTTATGTTTTCAGATTTTTAATATCAGATGGCAGCTTGTCTCAAAAAACATTTGCCTTAGCATATCTTTATCACTCAGTGTGAGCCTTTCAATAGCCTTTCTAGGATTCCAACCAGTGATTGTACTTCTATTTTGTATTTGTTATACTAAAATTTATCATGATTTCAAGATCCGCTGTACAAATAGTTTGTGGACACGTCAGTCTCTAGACTACACTGCTCAAAAAAATTAAGGAAACACTTCAGTCACACAGTGGATCTCGATGAACGAAATATTCAAGTTGAAAATCATTATTGATATACATTATGTAATTTGTTGAGAACAAGATGACTTAAGAATGGTCAATGTAAACCAAACTCATCAACCCTTTGAGGGCTGGATTCAAAATCACACCCAAAATCAAAGTGAAAAATCTAAATCAAAGGCTGATCCAACTTGCGTAAATTTCATCATGACAACTCATCATGTGGCTCAGTAGTGTGCATGGCCCTCATGTGCCTGTATGCACTCCCAACGATGTCTGGGCTCCTGATGAGACTGGGGGATCTCCACCAGACCTGGACCAGGGCATCAGCGAGCTCCTGGACAGTCTGTGGCGCTACTTGGCGGCGTCGGATGCGCCGATAAATAACGTCCCAGAGGTGCTCAATTGGATTCAGGTCTGGCGAACGTTTTTTATTTATCGTTGTCGTCATCTGAACAACATACACATAAAGAGAGGATGAGTGTGGCTACAACAACGTCATACCATTGAATGCTGAGAACACGCCATGATGGACATGCCATTGAATGCTGAGAACACGCCCTGATGGACATGCCATTGAATGCTGAGAACACGCCCTGATGGACATGCCATTGAATGCTGAGAACACGCCATGATGGACATGCCATTGAATTCTGAGAACACTGGCATTTGATAAAGTGAAGAAAATAGTTGGTTTACTTCCATGGCAAGTCACCACAACATTGTGTTCATTCAAAGTATGTTTGGCAATTTAATTTTAATATGATGAACATGTAACATGGATATTAGGAATGGAGTCAAATATAATTATTGTGAGACTTCACTCTGATTTTTAAATGTCTTCTTATTTTAGAAACTTGATTCCAACAGTCCATGACAACAAGCAGGCTTTAAATACAGAAAGTCAGGAATGGAGGCACACACTACCATCTGCAAATTCCCAGCAATGGATTATAGAAAAAAAAACAAAAAAAAACAACGTCTATCAAAGGTCAATGTTAAAATAGGTTTTGTGTGTGTGTGTATATATATAAATATACTGTATATATATATATATATATATAGATATAGATATGTATTTGTATAATTTCGCATTGGCTATTTCTCCTATAAAACACACAACTGACACAATTGATTGCATTCATAATTTATTTTTAAACTTTTTTTAAATTTTTACATATTATAGATGACCTGAACAAAATTATGATAATAATATATAATTATCATTTCTCCAAAACAACTGGGGAAGCACTGCCTCCCTGGCCTCCCCTGAGAATCCTCCACTTTTAGTGAGATTGCAATTTATCTGTAATAGATTAATATATTCCATGGTTGGTTCGATTACAGTATTTAATAGATACAGGAAAAGATGACAGTTAAAGCCACAAAACCTACAAGTAATTCCCTTTTCTATTTAGACCTAAAGGAGACCAGATTATGAGATGTGAGCACTGCTATTTCTACATAAATGGTGAGAACATTTAAATGTGTGTGTGATTTAAATGTAAATGTTTAAAAAATGAAGTGATAATAGTTCAGGACTCAGAAGTGTATTGCGTGTCTGCAAGAAACTTTGTGAAGAATGGTCCGTTTGTCAACTATTTCTATTTACTATCCTAATATGTTTTTACTCCTAATTTTGGTAGTCTATTTAGTGTAACTGACATGATTCCAGACAATACACTTCTGAGACACCACGTACCCCAGGAAGTGGACGCGGGCGGTGTGGAAGTTGCACTTCTCCGGCTTCACGTAGAGGTGGTGTTGGAGCAGGCGCCGGAGAACCCGTTGGACATGCTGGCGGTGGTCCTCCAGTGAACGCGAGAAGACCAAGATGTCGTCGAGGTGCACGAACACGAAGAGGCCCAGCATGTCCCTGAGCACGTCGTTGATGAACGACTGGAAAACTGCGGGAGCGTTGGTGAGTCCGAAGAGCATGACTAGGTACTCATAGTGGCCGGAAGGGGTGTTGAAAGCGGTCTTCCACTCATCCCCCTCCCGGATACACACCAGATTGTACTCGCTGTGCAGGTCTAACTTGGTGTAAACCGCGGCCCCCTGCAGTCGTTCAAACGCAGCCGTCATCAATGGTAAGGGGTACCGGTTCTTCAACGTAATCCGATTGAGACCCCAGTAGTCGATGCACGGCCGTAGGTCTCCTCCCTTCTTGGACACGAAGAAGAAGCCGGCCGCCGCCGGCGAGGTGGACGGCCTGATTAAGCCCAAGCCCAGGGCCTCCTGAATGTACTCGTCCATGGCCACTGCTACCACCTGCTGCCCTTCCTCCAGCCCACCACTGACCCCGCAACCCAGTCCAAGCGAGGGTTGTGACAGGAGAGCCAAGAATACCCGAGGATGAGAGGAGCCCCTGGAGATGGAATCACGTGTAGCTGGAGGGTCTCAACATGGTCGGATCCGAGAAACAGCTGCAGCGGCAGAGTCACGTGGGTAACTGACCCGACCCCAATAGGGTGCCCGTCCAGGGCCACCACCGGAAGAGGCGTGGGCAGAGCCTGCAGCGGGATCTGCCACTGCTGAACCGCTCCCATCCCCAGCAACGTAGCGTTGAGTCACTGCAGCTCCTCCGCGAACTCGGTGAACACCCGGGCATGGCGTCCTAGAACGGCCGCCTGTGAGCGGACGTCGGCCTGAAGACTAGCGAATACTGCTGGGTCGGTTGGTGCGGTCATTCTGTCACAATGGTAGTAGTATGGCGAGAGAGACCCACATGCAGTAGCCGGATGAACAAAAGGAAGGTGGTCGTACTCCAAACGAAGGTAACGAAGTTTAATAATGAACACAATATTATGACTGCACAAACACCCATCAAACAGTGCGACATATACAGTA
>JAPMUY010002456.1:15000-22268 GCA_026901105.3 Galaxias olidus | reverse complement strand
GCACCTGTGCTGCCGCTCCATTACTTACAAGAATCCCGCCCCCACCTAATCCAACCTGTGGTCTCACAAAGTCCTTCCTCATGGCTCTCCTTCTCTAATGTCCCGGATGCCCCAGGCCCGAGGAGAACGCAGTGTATTTACTCGTTTGAAATGGCACACGACGTCTGCCCCACTCAAAAGGGTATGGTGAGCAAGAGGGGCCCCACATTATCTCCCCGGACGGCTCTCTGTTTTCCTGGCCGGCTAATTTAAAGCAGTGCCTTTCTAATCGAATAGCTGTCTGATAAACCTATTGAATCAAGAGGGATGTCTGTAGCCCTGCCAGCGTGCGGGGGGGGACGCGGCGTCTAGACGAGCAAAGGAATCCGACTGTCTCTCTCTCTCTCTCTCTCTCTCTCTCTCTCTCTCTCGCTCTCTCTCGCTCTCTCGCTCTCTCTCTCTCTCTCTCTCTCTCTGTCTGTCTTTGTAAGGTCGGGCGCTCTTTATGTCTGCAGACGCTTAATTGTCTGACATAATCAATTCCGTCTAGAGGGGCTGTCTCTTAACGTGCGCCGTAGGACCACTCAGACGTGACCGTGGGACCGCCCTCGGCGTGCGCCGCGCGACACCGATAAATAACAACCCACGGACGGGGAGCCCGGACAAAGAGGTGGAGCGGGTTCTGTTACATGTCAAAAAGTACGCGTAATCGCCCCTTTCCGTGTCAGTGCGTTAGCCTGTGTGCAGGGGCCGGCGGATCTGTGGAATCCTACTGCCTTGTCCTTTCCGTGGATCCTCCCATGCGTCGGATTATGATTATTAAAGTCGGGATTAGGGATCTCCCCCCCTTCCCCCCGGATCAACGAGCAGATTAACCTACCTTAAGCGCGCATCATGCTATAGGAGCCCCCAGGTCGACGAGTAATATACAAATTTAGGGGATTACTGACTCCTCGCTCCCGGGTCTGTGCAGGAAAGGGATTAGGGCCGGGCCAGACAGATTGGATTTAATGTGTGTGTGAGATTAAATGATCGCTGCACGCCAAATCCCTATCTGGTGATCTGTGATCCAGGCTGACCCCCCCCCCCCCCCCCCCGCCCCATCCCATATACACACACACGCACACACACACACACACACACACACACACATAGGTGCATCGTGACAGACTCCAACACACACGCACACACACTTTGAGCGGCCGAGGTTGCTCTGTAGAAGCAGATGGCCCATCAGACCAGTCTCTACCCACACCCTTATTTTCTTATTTCAATAACATGTCTTGGAGTTACTGCACACGTGGAACTTTCTCCTGCTCGGTCATAAACAAAAAGAATATCCGTGGAGGGGACCAGGAAAAGAGAAAGAGGAGGACGTTTCCCGGAAGTACGGACTGCTGTGCCTCCTACAGGGTGTGGAACAGCACAGCTCCACGGCTCCAATGGGAAGTTACGCCAACAAATCGCTGTGTGTGTCGAGCACACTCTCTCTCAGTGCGTGGGGAGTGTGTGTGCGTGTGTGTGTGTGTGTGTGTGTGTGTGTGTGTGTGTGTGTGTCTGTGTGCGCCGTGTCCTGTCCTCTACCTGACGCTGCGCTCACACACGTTCACACACGGGATAGTCTCTACACGTGTGTGTGTGTGTGTGTGTGTGTGCGTGTGCCGGTGTAACCATTTCCCTGGGCTGTCCCTGAGCTGTTTGTCCCTCCCCAGCGCCTTGGGAGAGGAGAGGGGGGGCTTTAATCATCTCAGTGGCACATGTCCTCGTTATCGCCCCGCGATTAATGAGCTCTCCATTAATGGGAAGAAGAAAAAAAGGCAGGAGGTGCTAACCCCTCCCATCCGCAGCGAGGAGAGGGGGGAGGGAGGGAGGCAGGGAGGGAGGGAGGAAGAGATGCTTAACGCTCCCCAGGTGTGATGACATCACTCGCAGGGAAGCGGGGGGGTGGGGGTCCATTTTGTTGTGTGTGGATAACAGCGTGGCTGGCATGTCGTTAGCGAGAGAGAAAGAGCGCTCTTATTTAGCCGTTTATCCTTAGCGCGTCCACTCTTTAGCGCATCGTTAGCGAGCTAGCCACCGCCTGGGGAAAAGCCTATGCCTGAGGATAAGACAGCTCGGCGAGGTGTGTGTCTGTGTCTGTGTCTGTGTGTGTGTGTGTGTGTGTGTGTGTGTGTGTGTGTGTGTGTGTGTGTGTGTGTGTGTGTGTGGCAGGTGCAGCGGACACCCCAGCGCAATCATCGGGGGCCCGCAGGAAACGCAGCGACAGGAAATCAGGGTTGTCGTGGCAACCCTGCGGTTATTGATGAAGTGGTCATCTGTGAGCTCATGCTCATGCCGAGGCGGTTCCCGGTGGGAATGGCGCGGGGGTTCTGTTTTCAGCCCGGGGACGAGGAGGGGGAGGAGGAGGTTTGAAGATGGTTGGAGCTGGCCGTGCGGTCAATGGCCTGTTGTCCCCCTCGCCGCCGTCCCAGAGTGCCGTCTTAAACCAGGAGTGTGACCAGCCCCGAGTCCCGCCATTACTCCCTTTCTCCCGGATTCACCGTGTCGCATAGATTTACAAATGGCCGTCGTTTTGGACGGTTACTGTACGGCAGCAAAAAAACCCGAGCCGCTCTGCTGTCTTCCCTGCTTCCCTCCTTTCCTCTTCCGGGGTCCATGTGTCTCGTCCTATAGGAGGTGCGCGGTTGTCTGTGAGAGTCGGCGACTCTATTTTGGCTGTATGAACGGACGTGGTGGCAGAGTGAAGCGTCTCAGTCTGGCCTGTCATATTTTTAGTTCTGACTCATTTGTCCGTTTCGGTGTTCGGTCTCCCCACACTTCCTCAAGCTTCTTTTTACGTACGTGTGCTGTAGTAGATCCACCATTACAATCCTGCTGGTGTTGCATAGCGCGTGTGCGTATTCAGCACTTAACGTTTACCCAGCATGACACAGGGCTGTCCCTTGGACACAAACCATGCTCTTTCTCACGCTTACTCAAACTCTTGTTCTCTCTCTCTCTTTCTCTTTCTCTTGCTCTCCTCTGAAATGAAAACGGATCCCTGGCCCTGTCTGAGATGGTGGGCTACCTCGGGAAGGCGTGTGTCAGTGGTCTAACACCGTAACACAGGCCAGCCTTCAGAGGCGCTCTACACTGCCCTGCTGCTGCCTGAGTGACTCAGCAGTCAGAACGCTGTGCAGGCAGACAAGCAGTCATCTCTCTCCCCGTGACTGAGCAGTCAGAACGCTGTGCAGGCAGACAGGCAGTCGTCTCTCTCACCGTGGACAGCAGTCAGAACGCTGTGGAGACAGACAGGCAGTCATCTCTCACCGTGGCCAGCAGTCAGAACGCTGTGCAGGCAGACAGGCAGTCATCTCTCTCCCCGTGACTCAGCAGTCAGAACGCTGTGCAGGCAGACAGGCAGTCGTCTCTCTCACCGTGACTCAGCAGTCAGAACGCTGTGCAGGCAGACAGGCAGTCGTCTCTCTCACCGTGACTCAGCAATCAGAACGCTGTGCAGGCAGACAGGCAGTCGCCTCTCTCACCGTGACTCAGCAATCAGAACGCTGTGCAGGCAGACAGGCAGTCGTCTCTCTCATCACGACTCAGCAGTCAGAACGCTGTGCAGGCAGACAGGCAGTCGTCTCTCTCACCGTGGCCAGCAGTCAGAACGCTGTGCAGGCAGACAGGCAGTTGTCTCTCTCACCGTGGCCAGCAGTCAGAACGCTGTGCAGGCAGACAGGCAGTCGGCTCTCTCACCATGACTCAGCAGTCAGAACGCTGTGCAGACAGACAGGCAGTCATCTCTCTCATCGCGACTCAGCAGTCAGAACGCTGTGCAGGCAGACAGGCAGTCGTCTCCCCCCCGAGGGCCGACCATTTTGTTGGCTTTTGACGCCGCCGCCCCGGACACCAAGGGGATGACCCGGAGGTTTTTTTTTTTTACCTCATCCTCCACAGCGCCGGCCCCCCCGCGCGGGCCCCCCTTTAGGCCCGTGGAGTCGGGGTGTCCTCTCCCGTTAGCGCCCGCTGACGGAGTGACAGCTGGACAGGCGCGCGGCGCGGCGTCAGCTCCCGTTTAGCCTCCCCCCCATCCCCACCCGTGGGAGGAAACAAACCAAGCACACCTCCGCTGCTCACTTTGTCACGAGACTCGAGGAGACGAGGATTCTGCTGGATAGATGTTTTTCTCTTCCCCCACAAAGTGCGGCGCTCATCTGTTTGTTGTGGACTTTTGATGAGTTGCGTGTTCTCGGTGTGTGTGTGTGTGTGTGTGTGTGCGTGCGTGTGTTTTTTCGTGGATAATTGCGAAACAGTTTGGGTTGTGTCCTTGGAGAGGTGACAGGAAGTGTGATTCTCCGTGCTGTGTGTTCCTGTAGTCAGCCTAGACCGCCTTCTTTATCCAGGGACATCTGTGCAGCAAGAGACAGAGAGAGACAGGGGGAGAGAGAGAGAGAGAGAGAGAGAGAGAGAGAGAGAGAGAGAGAGAGAGAGAGAGACAAAAAAAAGGATAGAGAGTCAGGGAGAGAGAGAGAGAGAGAGTTGAGGAGATAGGGGGGGAGAAAGTGAGAGAAGGGGGGAGGGATAAATTGAGGCAAAAAGGATAGAGTTTGGGATAGAGAGAGAGAGTTGAGGAAGATAGAGGGGGGGGAGAGAGAAAGAGAGAGAGGGAGAAAGAAAGCGAGAGTGATAGAGAGAGAGGGAGGAGAGAGAGAGAGAGAGAGACGACTCCCTCCGGTGACTCCCCGGGGAGAGGCAGTCTGGCGTGGAATGTAAACACGTCCGCTGGATAAACGTGGGCACGGGGCGGAGCGCTCAGGGGAGCCAGCTGGAGCTCCGTCCCTCCAGAGGCCGAGGCAAGTCCAGGGAGACCCAGGGTCCACACACCCCACGGGGGGGAAAGCAAGGCCAGGGAGACCCAGGGTCCACACACCCCACGGGGGGGAAAGCAAGGCCAGGGAGACCCAGGGTCCACACACCCCACGGGGGGGAAAGCAAGGCCAGGGAGATCCACACACCCCACCAAGGCTGGCTCCACACACCCCACGGGGGAAAGCAAGGCCAGGGAGACACACCAGGGTGCAAGGCACACCCCACGGGGGCAAGAGAGATACCCTGGGTCCACGCACCCCATGGGGGGAAAGCAAGGCCAGGGAGATACCCTGGGTCCACGCACCCCATGGGGGGAAAGCAAGGCCTGAGGCTCTCCGCACCCTCCCTCCCTCCCTCCCTCCTCCCTAGCACCTTGTCTCTAACTCCCGCTCTAAAATAAGACACTCGCACCAGGCCACGAGGCACCGTCGACCCCCCCCCCCCCTCCTCAGACTCTCCCCACCTTGGAAGCTCAATACGGCCATGGGAGAGAGAGGTGGTGGTGTGTTCCGGTAGAAGCGGTTAAGGCCGGCGTTGCTGTTCTATTTACTCCCTCTGAGAAGCCCTTTCTCTCTGAAAACCGGGGGGGGGGGGGGGGGGGGGGGGGGGGGGGGGGGGGGGGGGGGGGGGGGGGGGGGGGCCCGACAACTAGGCTGTCCCAATCGCCACGGCACAGCGGGTCTCTTTCCACTGGCCCAGTGCTTCCAGGGCGCGGCCTCTCATTGGCTGTGCCCTGTGGCTTTATTTGGTTTCTGTGGCAGTGAAACATATGAAGGGGGGGGTGAAGGTGGTAAACGTTTGGCAGCCACCAGCCACTGTAGCTAGGGGTAAAAGGGGTCAGTGACCTCCCCTGTAGGCCCCTCCTTTGACTCCGCCTCACACGTCATCCCTGCCATCGTTTGAACGTGGCGACGGGACAGCGGACCCCAGGTGCCGGCAGCGCCGCCGTTCCATGGCCTGCACCAACATCTCCCCATAGGCCCAGCCAGGCCAGGCAAACAGCCAGCCAGGCAAGCAAGCAGACAGCCAGGCAGGCAAGCAGACAGCCAGGCAGACAGCCAGGCACGCAGGCAGGCACGCAGGCAGAGAGCCAAGCACGCAGGCAGGCATGCAGGTGGTCGCGATTCAAGATGTGTGTGAGGTGGCAGTTAGGGCCTTCAGAACTGTCACAGTCGATTCCCCTCCTCCGGCCCACAATGGCTGGCGACGGCGGGCTGTTGACTTAGCTGATGAAGCCAGGCCCGCGCTGCGCCAAGCGGGGGCTTCACCCACTGTTATTTTCTTTTCTTCTTTCCTCCTCCTCTCCTCTTTTTCCTCCCCCTGCTTTATGGCGGTGGCCCCATCCAGTGGCGTTCCCCTCTTTTTTCCCTTCAGGTGGATCAAAGGGCTGTGCGGGCGTATGAAAGGAACACGGGGCCGAAATAAAAATAAAACAGCCTTCATGTTTCTTTCCGTCCCCCCCCCCCCCCCCCAACTCTCCTTGACAGTTTTTTTTCTTCTTCTTCATCCCGCTTCGTTCCTGTACCTGTCCCCCTCCCTCGCTCGCTCGCTTCCCCGGGCTGCTGGGAGGTGGAGGCGATAAACAGTGTTAGCGTAGTCATACTTTATTCATCCCCATTAAAGGTGCAGGAGAGGGCCCAGTGCCAGTGGTTGCTGTTCTGCTCTCCATTAAAAGGCGACGGGCCCTCGTTCTCCTCTGCATAATGGATGGCGGCGGGATGGAGGGGAGGTGAAGAGGGCAGCGTGGGGCTCTCCCACCCCCCACCCCCTCTGTTCCCTCCTCAGCGCTGGGGGTACCAGGAGGACCGTACGCCCCTGGTCCTACTCCCCCCCGGCGGAGGGTGACGGATAGCCTGGCCGGTTAGTTAGGGCTGTCGTGGGCCTCTCACTCGCTGCTGGGTACAAAACACAAATACACACACACACACACACACACACACGCACACACGCACACACACACACACACACCTGTGCACATGTACCCACTCAAGTATGCGCCCATAGACTTTTTACAGATTGGTCTAAAACAGCGTCCGCACAGCTCCCCACACCCTGGGGCTATCTGACACACAGTAATAACGCCAAACAATATCAGCCTCTCCCACCTTTAAAGTTGGATGTGCCTCGGGGGGGCGGCGGCGGCGACAGCTAGAAAGAAGAAAAAAGGGGGAGCGATAAAAAGGGAGGACAGCGAAGAGGAGAGAACAAAGATAACGGGTGAGGAATGAAGATGGAAAACGGGGAGAAGTGCGGAGCCAGCGGTTCTCCGCGGGGAGACGGCGCGTTCTGCCTGCCGCTGGAATTCCGGGGGCAAAATTGAATCAGCATATTATCCTGTGGGCTGATGCTGTCAGACTCCCGTCTCCTTCTCCTCCTCCTCCTCCTCTTCCTCCTCCTGCTCGCCACTCCGTCTGCCGTTAACCCTTTATCTGCGGGCC
>JAPMUY010002456.1:0-5000 GCA_026901105.3 Galaxias olidus | reverse complement strand
ACACACACACACACACACACATACAGATATGCAGAAAACCTTTCCCCCTCCCACTTTAGGTGTGCGTCCATTATTACCGTGATGGGGGCTGTCTCACCTCTAATGTAAACACACGATGGGAGCATAGTGTAAACGCTTTGGCAGGGGCATTACTGTGGAAGCACACACACACACTCACACACACACACACACACACACACACACACACACACACACACACACACACACACGCTGAGGAGAGTGCCATCCTACCTGGCCTTATTTAGAGGAGCAGAGCCACCAGGAGCTGTGTGAGGAGAGTGGGGCGGCGGGTGGGAATCATCAGAATGCTCATTAGGAAAAAGGGGGGACGATGGGGAATTTATGTCCAGGCCACAGGGCCATTCTCTTCCTCTTGTCCGCCACTGCACTGGACTATCTGGGCCGGAGTCTGTGAGAACGAAAGGGGCCTTATTTCAACCGTTTTCGCTTGAGCAAGAGGGCTAAAAAAATTTTTCTCACACTCTGCTTTCCTGGCACTAAAAAAGATCGCAAGATTTGACTGCACGTCTTTTATATCTTTCTTTATTTCCATGTATCAAATGAGGAAGGTGTTTAAGGAAAAAGAAAGAATTCTTGACACCATCCCACTCAACTTCCCTCTTCACACTTTCATGTCTTGTCACACAGATTGGCAGAACAATGGCCCCTCCATTAGTCTCAGTGGTACAATGCAGAGCACTCAGCGCCCAGGAGATGGGATGACCACCGGCGGTCCCATTAGCTCCCGTCAGGGCCCGATTAGCATCACAGGGGGACAAGGGCCTTTGTCTTTGGAGATGAATGTGAAGAGCTCTCTCTCGTTGGGAAGCCCCCTTGATTCCATGGGGGGGGGGGGGGCTGATCTTAACACTTCTCTCAGCCCTCCCGGCCACCGAAACAGGCCAGGTTCTGCTTTTTTTATTTTTGGGTTCTACTTGGGGGAACGGTGGAGTAAGGCTGGTGGATTCTCCTCGGGGGTGTTACTTTTATCAGAGTGTTGTGTTTGGTTGCCGTGGAGAGAGAGAGACAGGAGGCCGGGGGCAGGGTGTGACGGCCGCCTCTGGCACCTGGTAGAGATACCTTGCGCTTTGGGGAGAGGAAGGCCAGCGCTAGCCACGGCCGCCAACTCTGCTAGCGAAGAGTCTCCTGGGAGACTGGTGCCCTCTGCAACGCCGTGTCAGCCAAAGCCGAAACAGAGCAGAGCGAGTTGGGCTGCCGTCCGCGCTCGCTCGCTCCGTTGGCTGGATTACGGAGCCAAAGTCACGTCAAGTTGTTGTTTTTGGGGGGCAAGACTGGAAGACTGAAAGACTGAAGACTGAAAAGAAAAATGGCCAGCTCGTCGTATTATTTCTGCTTGTGAGGTGACCTTCCCGATTCGGGCTGAGGAGGGCTGTTGTTTTTACAAACTATAGCGTTTACGTTAGTAATCGAGGTGGCGCCTCACCCTTAGACGGCATACTTTTTGGTTTTTGGACTGGCACGACTTTTTTGTTTGACTTTGTTTGGGTGTGTGTGTGTGTGTGTGTGTGTGTGTGTTTTTCCTTTCTTTTCTTTCTGTAATGGCTGGTTCCCTGAGAAACACAGCGGTAGACTCAGTGGGCAGGCCTTGTTCTCGTTGAGGAGGCCTGTGGTATTTTCACCCGAGCCCCGTCCGGCCCTGACAGAGGCAGTGCGGTGTACCTCAGAGAGAGAGAGAGAGAGAGAGAGAGAGAGAGAGAGAGAGAGTGAGTATGTACCACAGGTTAAATATAGAGCTGGTGAGAAAGGCAGAGAGAGAGAGAGAAAGAGTAAACAGAGAGAGAGAGAAATAACTGCACCATGGCACTCTACCCATGATGTAACTCACGAATCACACACACACACACACACAAACACACAAGCTCGCTGCGACAACAAAGGAATGCTGAACGTAGCGCAGTGAGGGGCTGGCCCGGAGGCCCAGGATTAGTAGGAGGAGCGCCCCCCGGGGTCTGTCTCTTTAAGGGCCCGACTGGAGTGTTGTGGTTGGACATTCCGGGCATACCTCTGACCCCGTGGCACGGGGGCTGGCTGCCCTGCTTTGTGTGTTGTCCTACACGTGTTCCTGCGGGTCGTCATAACTCACCGCGGTCATCACCGCCTCCTCCATCACATGTGGTACACAGCGTTTAGGGTCACTCGCCCCGCCGCGCGCTCCTCTCCGTCCCGGGGGGGGGTTACTGTAGTCTATCCGTCACACCTTGAGACACTCCGAGCAGCTCTCCCGCAGTGAAGGCTGAACGGAGCCCCGTTCGGTCACGTGCCTCCCTCTCAGGATATTTCACAGCTAGGCTAGGGTATTTCAGGAGCTCCCCCTCGTGATTTGGGTCGGGGTTGAATGCCTGGAGGGGCGTCTTATCAGCCAGGTGCACTGGAGAACAAGTACAACAACAACTGTCCCGACCCCCCCCCTTCCCGGAGCTATCGTTAGATTCCCCGCTGTTCCGTGGAACGTGGACCGATATCCGACCCGTCTGGTGTGGTGATCCCCGTAGACTAACCTGTCCCCTGTCCCCTGTCCCCTGTCCCCTGTCTCCTGTCCCCTGTCCCCTGTCCCCTGTCCCCTGTCCCCTGTCCCCTGTCCCCTGTCTCCTGTCCCCCCTGTCCCCTGTCCCCCTGTCCCCTGTCTCCTGTCCCCTGCTCCCCTGTCCCCTGTCCCCTGTCCCCTGTCCCCTGTCCTCTGTTCTCTATCCCCTGTCCCCTGTCCCCTGTCCCCTGTCTCCTGTCCCCTGTCCCCTGTCTCCTGTCCCCTGTCCCCTGTTCTCTATCCCCTGTCCCCTGTTCTCTATCCCCTGTCCTCTGTTCTCTATCCCCTGTCCCCTGTTCTCTGTCCCCTGTTTACTGTCCCCTGTTCCAGGGCTATTTGTGGACGCTGTGTGGCAGGTGCCCCGCCGGGGGGCTTCTCGGTAACAGAGAGCATCTCTGCGTTGGTGGGCGGGGCCGTCTCTTTAAATAGACTCTGGACACGTCCGGGAGGGGGCAAGGGGGAAGGCGCGCTCACAGACGTTTGTCTTGAGTTGATTTAGTTATTGATTTGATGTGGAATCTCACAGGCTACTGTAGGAAGAGGAGGGAGATGCACTGTGCAGCGTATGTTACAGGGTCAGTGGTGCCAGGGGGCTTGGTAATGGAAGTGCTGGCATCGCCCAGGGCACAGGTGGGCCTACGCATGGAATAACTTCACACTGGAGGTGCACCTCCAGAGACCCTCGCTTGACACTCTGGTGCGATCTTCGCAGTCCGCCCCAGGCACTGAGGAGCACCAGTGAATGCATTGGGGGAAGAGGCAGGGAGGTGTACATTTGCAAGGGCATTCTTTTCTAATTGTAGTTCCTATACTTTTTCCACACTTCTTTTATGGTGTTCTTTGTATGGGCCGCGTGCTATCGCCACAGCGTCCTTTTCTCCTAACCTCGGCATAGCACTTTGGGTTCTCCTGGTGTTTAGCACACTGATTTGAAAAGGGGATAGACTCCCAGTGAGAGGACTAGGTGTGTCCTGTTGTCTGTTAGCGTGCTAGCGCTAATGAACACAGCTGTCCAAACGTTCAGCGGCCTGCTCGGGCGGGGGGGACCGCTTGCTCTTTGTTTTCACTAGGTGTTACATCGCCCCCATCAACGCCACTCCACCGAAACCCTCCATTTGGCCCAGGAATCCACTTCCTCTTCAGCCTTTTAATAGGGGTTTAGCGTAGCCCTTCCTTGAAGCTCTTAATGATAAGGAACTAACCAGAAGCTTTTTTTTTAATATATCGTTCTCATCAGTTGACGTCCGTTCGCCGGCGCGTCGTCGGATGGGGTGATCGCCAGGCTTTATGGGAGCTGTGGTGTTTTATCCTGTGGCTGGTTTGTCTGGGTGGTGCTGGCACGGTGTGGGTGTGCCGCCGCTGTTCCTGCTGACCACAGCTCCGCGCACGGAGTGACTCCGAAGCTCTCTCGCGCAGACGCTCTGGCTTCACGGAATGGCCCCTGTGCTTCCCGAACCGAAAGTTTCCTCTCTTGCTACTCCTGAATGAAGGAACCGGCCGTGCTCGTGCTCGGGCGGTGCGCAGGTGGCGCGAGTAAAAGCCGTGGGAGGGACTGACGGAGAGGGAAGAAATGCACAAGGAAGGAAGAGAGGAGGAAGGAAAGACAATGCAAATGATGAACGCGTGAATCTACGGAACCGCCGCTCCGCCGAGGACCCCTCCCCTCCCCCCACTGAACGCACACCAAAACAGCATGCCCGCCCGCCCCTCTCCCTCTGCGCCCCCGCCGCCCCCCCCGGGCCAGCCTCCCCGCCCACACATCCCCAGCTTCCCCGGCCCGTCTCCGGGGGGGAGGGCGGGGGAGGGGGGGGGGGTCAGTGTGAACGCCGTCCGTGTGTGGCTCCAGTCCGTAGCGGGCAGGAGCTGCGCGGCGGGAAGCGCAACAATCTCCCATTGATTGAGGCCGAGCGGCCAGGCTTCTCCTTCTGACGTGAGAAGACGATTGTCATCCACGTCACAGAGAGAAAGAGGGGGAGCGGGCGCGGGGAGGCTGTAGATCTAAACGTGGACGATAGGACCAACCGTGTGCGTGTGTGTGTGTGTGTGTGTGTGTGTGTGTGTGTGTGTGTGTGTGACGTGAGGGGCCATGGGAAGAGCTCTGCTTCAGCAGCACTGCAGCGCGAGCCAGCCTGGCGGTTGACGGAGCGCCGTGACGGGGATCAGACTGTCTGACCGGGGAGACACTCTGTGGAGCTCCCTCGCCCTCTCTCCCTCTCCCTCTCCCCGGAGGGACAGAGAGGAGGCGGGAGGAGGCAAGGCGGGTGGAGCAGGGGAGGGAGGGGGAGCAGGGGAGGGCCCGCCGCCCACATACGGACTGGGGAAAAAGGCTAGAATCCAGTCGGAAATGAAAAGAGAGGGCAAGGGGCAGAATCAACACACCGACACATCATCACTGAGCGAGAGACACACACACACACACACACACCTGATACTT